>CAUZXS010006349.1:5000-30000 GCA_963585895.1 Sepioteuthis lessoniana
GGATTTCTGTGATGTTGTAGTTATCGTGCTGGACTGTGACATCGTAGTAAGAGAGTTCGAACTCCAGTTGTGCTATTACGTTCCCTTTTGGACTAATACCCTTTGCAGCAAAGATGTGAACCCCCTTACCCCACACTTCAGCTATGGGTTATATTAGACCCCAAATGTTCCACTACAAGGATGGCTTTGCCATTAGATAACTCACAAAGGTTGATATGGTATTAAATAAAGAAACCAAACCAAATGCCTTTACAGTCTGAGAAAGCTCGGGAAGAAATTTAACTATGTTTCTTATAAGAACATAGTATGGTATTACAACTAGATCTGCGGGTTCATGGAACAACCTGCAGAAGTTTCTTGGGAGCACGCTCAAGATCAATTATGATGGATTTCTACAACAGAAATTCAACAGATTATTTCATTTGAACCTATTCCACTCAGTATTTTTGTAAACTTTTAAAATGTGCAGTACATATCAAACACATTTTTCATTTCTGTTGCAATTTGTCCTGGGTATATCCCCAAACTGCCCAGACTAGAATATGTAGCAAACAATATATACGGTGACAAAACGTATTAAGAATGTTTTGGAGAATGAGAAATAATCATCAGAAGAGTAAAATGGGCTGTGGATTTCCTCGGAAATATTCTTTTGGATCAAAAACTCATTCAAAAAAGTGTATCTAGAAACTTATGAGACTGATTTTTTTTTCAGGTTGGCTACACTGAAAATCAGCTTATCAATATTAGTTCATCACCAATCAGGCTCACTGTCAAACATGTATCAGATCTGATTAGTCTCCTCACTTTTGTCACATTTCCCTCAAGTCCTTAAGTGACTAGACGATTAGAACTAGGTTCATCGTCTGTAGTGTGTCTCGCTTATCCAAAAATGTCTTGTGCCACCTAAAAATCAATTATCTTTATATGCCTTTATTTACATTAACCGAAAGTTACACAAGCAATTTGATCTGGTGTTGTATTTTCGTGACACACTTAACCAAACAAATTTATAATAATCCGGGTTGATTCAGCTGAATGTGAATTCTCAGAAGCAAATATGAACTGAATGTTTTTAACACTCATTCAAAGTCAACATTAATTTCAATAAGAATTACCAACCGGAAAAATAAAAGATCAGTCTCATAATATTTTAGACCCCATAGAGTGTAATACTACTCAATACTTTTAAGAATTAGATTAATCGAATGGGTAATTTGTTTGCGAATAAATCCAAACTTTTTTGTGTCCTTACGAAGATGAACAACCAAGATGATTCTAATCAATTCAGTTGCTCTAGCTAGTTGCCCAGGTGGGAAAAGGAAACGAATAAACTACAAGAGCGCGTTACCAAGTGTTCGAATTAATGATGAAATGGTTTATAGTGAAGTCTGTCTTAAGATAGTGACATCGATTTAATGCCGATAGAGAGCGATTATGGCAGCAATGATAACCATGGCTTTTATGAGGATAGACCAAGGAATCGAGAGAACAGGTAGTACTAACAATTATTGTTGAAACAGTGAAAGTTAGCCCATATGTATTGGCAAGTAGCCTGGATTAAATGGTTTAAGTGAAGGCGAATGGATAAAAAAATGCAAAGGGCTACCAAGAAAGGTTTGAAAAGAGTGGATGGGATGCGGTGATAGATTGATTCCAAAAGATGAAAAATAAGTTGTAATGAAGATTAAACAAGGTCCATGGTAAAAAAAAAAAAAAATTGGCTGAGCAATAATCAAGAATCAACAGATTTTATTGACCCATTTTCAGCGACAGGAGCAACTAATTTGTGGTTCTCTTTCTCTCTTTCTTAATTTTTTGTGCGTGTATGTATGTGTGTGTGTGTATTCGCCTTCATAGTGCCATAGAAAATTGACACGGTAACCCAAGTTCAAACCCTGGACAAGTCTGTTTGCATTTCACTTAGTGTTAAACTTCATGGGAAAGGTATGAATGCAACTATCCTCCCCCCAGCAATGGTTAAATAGTAGTCCAACCTGGCCCTTTTAACCTTTGTATGGTGACCAGTCTTGGAGAAGGAACATTTTGAATTCAAAATTGTTAAACTCCACTTAAAATTGACCTTGTGTCGTATCCTGTCGTACGTAGGGGTTGGTAAAAATATACATAATGTATGTATATATATATATATATATATATATATATATATGTGTGTGTGTGTAGAATCGCTCTTTTGGATTCAGTTGGCAAGTTTTTTTTCCAGAATCTTGCTAAATCGATTTCTTTGAAACATCTGTCCAACAGTTACAAAGAGGTTTTAAGATCTGGTAGTAGTGGAGCAAGTGACAAGATATTTTTGGACAGGCGGGTGTAGGAGAGGTGTATTGACAACGAGTCACTCTCCATCAGATTTTTGTCGATTTGACAAAAGCTTAACGAGGATGTACTTTGGATTATACTTGGAACAATCGGGTTTTTCCCAATATTTGAGTATATGCTCAAGCAGTTGCACAGAGGTACCAAGGCTAGAGTTTTCATGAGTGGTATGTTGTTGGATGAAATTCCAATAGATAATCGGCTGAAGCAAGATGTCTTGGCCTCAACACTATTCTTGATATTCTTTTCTGTGATGCTAATTCATGTGTTTCATCATTACGAGAAGGGTATTCTTTTGGAATTCAAAATTACAGGAAGGGTTTCTAATTTGAGAACTTTCAACTTCAAGTCGGAGACTTTTCACACATTGTTTAGAAAGATCCTTTATAATGACGGCATTGACTTTTTGGCTCTTATTGTAGATAACAGGCAACATACAGTAGATCTATTTGCTGCCTCATGCATGGCATATGGTTAAAGAATAAGCTCGATAAAGACAAAAGTAATGTTTACCCTCGTAACAGTAATTTAAGCCAATTATAACCGTTCAGTTTGGCTGTTATTGAAACTTTTACTTATTTGAGAAATACATTGACTAGTAATGGCTCTTTGAATTCTGAACTTCATCTACGCATTCAAAAAACATTTGTGGCTAATGGAATGTTTGAAAAACGGGTATGTACTTATAGTCATATTACGCATATGATTAAGATGAATGTCTACAGGTCCTGCGAGTTGAATGCTCTTTTCTACTCATCTGAAACATGGACATTGCTTTGCAGACATTTGAAAATACTCGAGCATTTTCATCAGAAATGTTTGAGACACATTCTAAACATCAAGCGGAATACCAAAACATTTGACACAGAATTCTTCACAAGGACTGGATGCACCGACATTGAGTCTCTCATCATAACGGCTCACATGCAATGAGTAGGTCATGTTGTGAGTATGAGTAATGATAGGCTACCGAAGTAATTCCTATAAGGTCAGCTGTAGGCTGGCAAACATCCGCATCATAAACCTTAGGAGAGGTATAAGAATTGCTTAAAAAGCAACCTCGTGAACATAGAAATAGATCGTGACGATTGGGAAAACGGTCATTGAGAGGAACTAAATGCAGAAACCATATGGATGATGGCTGGGCCAATTTTGGGAGTAAACGCATCGAGCATGCAAATCTTAAGTGATAACTTCGAAAGGAAAACACCTGTAATATTGGGGAGAACGTGGATAATGGAGATTTCAAATATGTTGTCGGATTTTGCCGTCTTAGGCTGGATATGTCAATCATTGGGAGTCTCATTAGAGACAATCCATGTGCCCTGGTTTCTTTCCCGAAAAAGACAATGTGATTTGCACAAGATGCTATAAAGTTTTTAAGTCAGTTTTCGGTTCTAATCTTTTTTTACTCATCCATTGTTGATTTAGCATCACTAATATCATTCCTAATAGACCTGATGATGGTTCATTAGAATCGAAACGCTATAATGTCGACTTTGCTCCTCAATAAATCTCTCCTTCTACTTGGATTAGATTGTTATCAATTTTTCTTTATATATATATATATATATATATATATATATATATATATATATATATATAATTAAAACAAACATTTTTCAGTTAAGAATTTTTTCATTTATAAAATATATTCTAAAAAAATTCCCTACTTTTATCAACTTCGTTACGAACACACAATATAAAACACAATGAATGGAACAACAAAAGTTTTCAGTTTAAGAAATTTCAGTATTTTGATATTACAATATAATTACATTATGTCACGACATGTTCACATATGTCACAACACATTCACATAATTTCATGACATGTTCACATATGATAATTACAGTAATAGGATCTGTATCTTTTTTGAAAATCTCTCCAATTATATTTGAAAATGTTCGTATGATGTACAGTGAAACATTATACGTTTAAGACCAACTTTAGGTGATCAAGTCCTATTATACATATATTGAAAACGAGCTAACAAAAGCCATCTCCACCCGGCAGACAAGACTCCATAAAACTAAGACTGAAATGAAGAAGAATCGCATCGTTTTCATAACATTCAATAACACTCCCCCACCACAAACCCAAATAATCAAGAACCATTAGAACATTTTGAAAATAACCCACGACTTATAAATTTTTCAAGAACAAGGCATACGAATCAATGGTTGACTAAATAACCTCAGAGAAATGATATGAATACTAAACACTAAAGTTAATCCATAGGAAACCCACAATAAAATCCTCTAAATTTCGCCAACTACGTAATATAAAGAACAACCTTTCCTGCAAACAACTCAAATCAACAAACTCATTCAATAGTTTCACAATCAAAAACACTTTCAAAATTTACCACGAATCAAATCGTAAACGTTAAAATGTTATTTATTTACTGAAATACACACGCTACAAAAACAATCTGTTGAATTGCCTTCATGTCCGTTTTACTTTAGATTATATAACTACATCCAAATCTTTGGATCAGAATAATTTATTATTAGTCGAACAACACTTTTGCACAAAGATACAAAATTTACTATTATAGAAAGAATTGAAAGTATATAAACATGAAATAAAATCAACAACAACTCAAGGCTGAAAAGTTTTAAAATATATGTACCATTTGGATTTGATATCACTAAATCACTTGAGCTTGAAATAAGAATTCGACAATCAAAAACATCAATACATACAAATGAACCAACAATAAGTACCTGTTGATTTTAAAAGCCGCCCCTCGAAAATAGCACAGTAAAAAATCTGCATAATCAAACAAACCAATCAAGTCCCAACTAATTTGAAACGCATTCCTCCCCCAATATTCCATTAGACAAATGAATATGCTATACCAACTGAATGTTTTGAAATGTTAAATTATATATATATATATATATATATATTGTGTGTGTGTGTGTGTTAAAAAGTGGGTACGATGGTGAATAATTTATTGTCGTAGGAAATGGAATCGGTGAGCCAAGTTCAGATTTGGGACAAGGCTGTTTGTATTTGACTAGGCCCTGATGCCCTTGAGGTAAAGCATGAATCGATTTCTTCTTCCAAAACTATGTGTTAAGAGTAGACCAGGCTGAGCACCCAAGTTCTGATGTTATATATTGTCCCTTAACCGAGCCGTCAATCAGAGATGCACCTGTGTAAATAAGCAGAAGAAGAAGCGGAAGCAAGTGGGCGACCCCGGTTGAGCAACCCCAGCCAAGATGCGGAAGAAGTGCTAAGTGGGTTCTTGAAGATAACACAGCGTGCTATGGTCAAGAGAAGAAGTTGGGTCAATATAGCAGACTGTCCCTGTCTTCACCCATTTCTCACACACCACAGAAACATCAATCCTTTCGAGAATAAAGTGAGAGAGGTATATTTTTATAAAGAAGTGTGTTCGTTCGTTCATTGAAGTTCATAACTTATGTTTGATTATGCTTCCGCTTATATTTGTATTGCAGCTATACAACACTGATCAGGAAATCAGTCAAGAAGAAAGCAATACACTGAATTCAAAATCAGATGTAGTTCCCCTAGCAGTCAGATGTTATCTTGAGCCTCATTCTGGTAACTCCGTACAGCGACACTGCTTAGTGAACCAGCCCAGTTCTGGACGTGACAGCCCAATGCAGAACCAAGCTGCCCAGCTACTTAAAACAACAAAGTCTTTCTCGCCAATCCGGCTTAAAGGACCAGCCAGTTCCAGATCAACAAGGCCAATACAGTGACACCCGGAGTAATAGACCGACCAGCTCAGTGCAGCGACGCCGGGCAAATCGGGTCGTATTTCCTGGCCAATGAACCACTAAACTTATGCACTGACGACATCAGTACGCGAGCGGTGGACACCGCTCGGACCAACGAAAACTTCATCAGCTCGCTTACTACTGACAGTGATTAAACCACCAGTTAACTGCCAATTCAACCACTGGAATATCGATTAGCTTGCTTCAGCAGTCCAAAACGTCTAAATAATCGGCCGTGTGCAGAATACGTGGTCACCTAGCTACATCAGCAACTTGTTCAAGTATTATCCAAACTCTTTGTCGACAAGAAGTATATGACAGTCGACTCTACGCTTTCGACATAAACAGGAATTTCTTGCCAAATAAAAATTGTCCCTTTTAACATGACCATTTTCACTTTTATTATCCTAGCCTTTCCTATGTTACTGCATTCATGTTTCTTGGGCCGGCTACATTTATTTTTATAGTCTCTTGATTAAAAATTTCCGAACACTCTGTAAGCGACATTTCTTTAAGTAACATAAAAATGAGAAGGCAAAATTTTCCATTTCACGTTTAAACAAATCTGGGGTTTTACCTGGAAAAAGTTTGAAAGACTGTTTTTAGCGCCTTTGTTTTTAAATGTTCTGCTATTTATGAAATGTCGTAGGGATCTAAACAAATGAAAGTCTGTCGGCGCTAAATCTGGTGACTTTGAAGGGTGTGAAAAAACCTCTCATATTAAAGATCATATCTTTTCTTGGGCTTGTTGGGCTGCAGTCGTTGAAAATGAAGATGATAACATTTTTGTTGATGATATTTAAATAAATTTTTCTCACATTTGTTTTTATATCATTTTGGGGAAAAAATAAAAACTCTCCGAACTGCCAGACATAACTTTTCCGAGAAGGTTTTGACCCGAAATGTATTTTATTGGATCTTGGTTTTTCTGTTTAATAGTATGTCAAACTTCGTGGGTTATTAAATGCCAAAGTCATCCTTGTAGAATAGATGTAACGCTATTTAACTGGGGTGGGGATGAGGGGTTCATACCTTTCCTTAGGGTTTTAGTCCAAAAGTGAACGTAATAGCGCAACTAGAGCTCGAACTCACGTACTTGGAGGCCGCTGACTAGCACTTTAGCTATCACGCCCGTATTCTATTACTCGCTTACACAGTCAGAGACCAAAGGTTTAGCGGAATTTTTTAAAAGTGCTTTTTAGCTTGCAACTTTGCGGCAGGAGGACAAGTGGGTAAGGACACTTATGGTTTGGACTCTCGAAGCCAACGGCTTTCTTGAGCGTCTAAAGATATCGGCAGAAGTGACAGAATTTTGTTTCATCTTCAAATTCATCTCGCTACATGATACGTTCTTTTGATGTGGCCCATCAATCTTGAAAGAAGTTACATTAACTACACATGAAAACTACCTTTCCTTCACTTCCCTGATTTCCGACAGTTTTTTTTTTTTACCAATCCTTTCTTTTCACTGTTATTCTTTTTATTAATTCTTACTTTCACCTCTTGATCTGATCTAGGGACATCGCCCAACCAATTTCTATCCCCCCCCCGCTCTCTCTCTCTCTCTCTCTCTCTATTCAACTACTCATTTGTTCGGCTTTTTCATTCCTGTCTTCATTTTTCTTAGACCGATTAAAGATACAGCCTCTGTCCAGAGGTTCAATGCTCCACCAAATTAATAATAAAAAATCAAAACTGTAATAAAGTGCCAGAGGAATAGAACAAAAGATAAAAATAAAAACGTAAAAAAGCCATCTAGTATTACAGAAAATATTTCATGATATAAATTGAGCACAACTATGAAGTATGTTTCCATATTACTAGAACCAGAATTTTATATTTCATCTTGCCACTTATATGCTGAATTGTCGTGATATGCCATATAATTCGGAACGCTAGTGTTATAAATATATTTCTGTAAAACTCTTGAATTAATAAATTTCTTCTTTAGTCAGGTTTAGTGCGTTAACTTATAAGAAGCATTTTTCATATATATATATATATATATATATATATATATATATATATAGCTAGACTCGATGTTGCTAAAATGGGCGACCAATTAAGAATATCAAGTGCCGTAAGCCAAAACAAGATATATATATATATATATATATATATATATATATATATATATATATATATATATATAAGAAAATTAATATGCGGAAAATGATCGTTTGAATAAAATCGTTGGATAAAAAAGTGCTCGAATGTCAGCAGGTAGAATAGTAAAAGAACCGAGAATTATCATCCCACAATCCCTTTGACTACTATCACGAGTACGTTCAGCCGTTGTTAAAACATAATCATCAGAAAGAGGTTTATTGGATAAAAATTTATGTCCGACAAGATCAATTATTATATATGGAAGGGCAAGCACAAAATCAACAGAAATAATGTGTTCTCCAGTGCAATATATATATATATATATATATATATATATATATATATATATATATATATATATAAGTAAAAAGAAAAATTCACTTCTTTGGTGTCATTTTAATTTATTTCTGGTCTATGATGACCATCATCAGATGTTATATGAAAAAAATTATTTGGGTGTTCTTATATTGCTTCCGGCAAGAATAGAATTTGAAAAAAAAAATTCAGTTTTTTAATTAACATAATTTTTTAATATATCTAATCATATTTTCTGATCAAGAAAATGTTTACAATGGAGATATTATCGATTAATTTTTTTACACAATGTTTATATATTTCTTTAAAAAAACAAAAAACCGTTACCCCTAATTTAGATACTATTGAAAATTTAAAAAAATAATTACGGAAAAATTAAATTGTGGCATATGACTCATTTAAAATTATAGATAAAATATGCTTTCATACTTCCGTTGAAACTATTATGTATTATAGATATTAGATAATATAATTCATGTTAAGAGGAAATAATAATTCAATGCTGATATTAATTTACAAAATTCTATTTCTAATTATGAAAACTATCGTAAAAATTCATGTTATTTATATTAGGAAGAAATAAACATATGTTAAGTTAATCGTAATAAGCAAAGAATTAATATGTAATCAACATATCGAATGTGAAGTTAATCGGACTATCATAAAAAAAATGTAATCACCTTAATTTTAAGAAACTGCAGTCGAACTGGAAGGTAAATTTCCCATTTCAAGTTTAAAAGAAATCTAGGGTTTTGCCCTCAAAAGTTTGAAAGACCATTTTTCCCTTTTTTTTTCTTTTTGTGTGTGTGTGTGTGTGTGTGTGTGTGTGTCTGAATGTTCTGCTATTAATGAGAATGTTATAGTTACCGAAACAAATAAAAATCTGTGGGTGTTAAATCTGGTGACTTTGGGGAATGTGGAGAACTTCTCGTCCTAACAATCTTATATTTTCTTGGGTTTGTTGGGCTGTTGTTGAAAATGATAGTGATTACATTTTTGATGATGATATTTAAATGAATTTATCTTTCATATATTTTTATATCTTCTCTTGTAAAACGTAATAACTTTGTGAACACCTCAATCTATCTGTGGTGGGTATTCCTATGAAATAAGGTGCGCAATACAAATCATTCCGTGCGATAGTTTGGTTTGTTAGTTTTAATGGTATATCAAACTTCGTGGGTTATTGAATTCCAAAGCTATCCTTGTAGAAGAATTGCAGTGGTACTATTTAACCAATAACCGAGGAAATAAGGGGGTTCATATCCTTGCCAAGATGATTAGTTCAAAAGTGAATGTAATTGCATGACTTGAGTTGAAACTCACTCACTACGAGGTCACTGTCCTGCGCTTAAGCCATTACACCACGGGGAATCCCCTATTCTAAACAAAATCATTATCTTTATTTATCAAGTTTACTATATTATTTATTTCACTTGTATCATATAACACTTTAGGGAGATCCAGTGAATTTGTTTTAATGAACACTTAAAATTTTCATTCGCAAATCTGTACCTCTGATACGTAAAATTCAATTTTCACTAATCTCTTTCTTCAATAAAATGTGACAATTCAAGACGAAATACAGAATAAATTCGAATAAAAACTACAATCAAAAGAATGCAGAGCGTCTCGATTCGGCAGCTGTTGATTACTGGATGCTGAGCGTCTTTCGATATTTTGTGCCCGTAATAAATATATACGTACATTTTTTTTCTCTTTCACTAGAATTTATGACTTATTACCATTGATCTTGATTCATGACATTAACGTAAATAATTTAATACAAATAAAAATTATTATAATTCAATTGTTTAAATTTTTTTGAATTTGTTTTTTTATTACTATTGGGAGTTAATTCTAAATACTCGAGAAATTCGGAGGTCATGGGATGCATATAATTTAATCTTTAATTGGTATTATATTTCATTCAACCTGCAAGACTATAACTGTTATTTGCTTACTCCAAACCAACCACTGATATATATATATATATATATATATATATATATATATATATATATATATATATATATATATATATATACGTGTGTCTGTGTGTCTGTGTGTGCATTCTGTTTATGTACTTGACTGTGTCACTTTTCCGTTAAAACAAGATGGCCTATTAACATATACTTTGACATGAAAACTCACAAAACTCACTAATGTGAGATTGCCCACGGAGGTCATTCGAGGTCACCCAAGATCATACAACGAAAATCGATGGTTCTAAATATTGGAAATAAATAGTTTTAAAAAAGAAATGTCTCCACTCCTTATTCTTACAAACGCATTACTCCCAGGTCTGATTCGGAGTGGTAGTGCCTGTTAGGGCCCCTATAACTGTTTACAAATTATTTGTTTTAGAAATAGTTCCTTGAAACTATTGTTGTTTATAAATAATTTTATAAAACTATAAAACCCTAAAAAATAAATATAAATAAAAATATATATTCAATATCGTGAACAAAATCAATACAAACCTCGTCGTCGTGTTAAAACCATAATACATATATTCATTTAAGGCCACTTCCTCAGTCCTATAATAATTGTTTTATTTTTTTTACAGATTTTGTACAGCAAATGTATCAAATATTCTGGAGCAGAAATATGGTTTTTTTTTTGGGTTTTTTTAAGTTTTAGCTTTTAATTTCCCAATTTTTTCTTCTGACCATTTTTTCTTCATTTGGATTGTCAAGTCTTTTAATGTCAGACAAGAAAAACATCTGACAGTGTTGTCAAATAGGATTATTTTTCCCTCAACCCATCCATTCCTACAATATTAACCAAACTTTTTTTCTAAACTTTTATGTCTAAAGAAATATAGCGAAATCAGTTGGTGTTTATTTCGGCGCAACAGAGAATCCTTTCGAACAAATTTGACAGACTTGTTGAGCAATAAAACAACAATGTTTCTTTGAATTAAGATTTTTTACCCATTACACATTGATTCATTCGAGACCGCTTCACAAAAGTGAATGTCTTGATATTTTGGTTTCTTCGGCCCTCGGGCTTTGATCAATTGTCCGACTGCTCAGTCCATCCTTAAATTTTTTTCACCTTTGACGTTTTATCTGGTTCAAGAACCCCTCTCCCAACAAAATCTCTCGAATATTTCAAATTTCTGTTTATACGCTGTAAATAAGCTTAACTTCTTAACCACATCTCAAGATTATTTGTTCTCATAGTCTTCTTCTTCTTCTTCTTCTTCTTCTTCTTCTTCTTCTTCTTCTTCTTCTTCTCTTCTTCTTCACAGATCCTATTTCTTTGTGAAAAGTACGAAGTCTTTTGAAGCTATTCATGTTTCAGCTGATCTAAGTACTGAGTCGATAGGCTTTTTGTTGATGACGGTTATGGCGAGTGGGTCTTGCAGTCTTTGAAATCTTTTTGTCAGATTAATAGGTATTCTTGCCATTAACCTTTCGAGAACGATCCATCATGGTGACTGGTTTTCAAACTTTGTAATCAGCTTGAAACGGTTTCTTCGTTTTACGTTTTATTTATTTTTTAAATAAAAAAGCAGCATTATTTTTATTTTCGTTGTTATTTTTGCACCTTAACACAAAAGATCAAGAGACAATCTCATCAAATTTCTAGCAATTATTTTTCTTGCTTATTTTTGTTGATCCTTCGATTTGCAGCCGTCTGGAATCGTGTCTGATATCATATATCGTTGGTATCGTCGATTTTAGCATCCAAAATACCTCCAACTGAGTTAAATGGTATCATTGCTGTTCTTCTATTAGGATGAATATGGCATCAAATAATCCACAAAGGCTGATTTTTATATTTTGATATTCAATGATTAAGTGAATAGTTTATGGGTAACATTTTTAGACGACCCAGAGTTGCTTCCACACAGTTACATCGTTTCACGTCAAATAGAAATGATTCTATTTAATATTGATTCTTTGTTTGCCCACAGTTAAATAGCTAAATTTGACACATAGATGGGATCCGAAAAGGTACAACCATTCTAGGTCAGAATTGACCAGGAAGTAATGACAATGAAGGGATTCTCATTCCTCAAAGCTCCGGAACTGGAGCCTCGCCATCAAATGGTTTTGTGTCATATCCCGGTTACTTGTTGCAGTCGACTTATTCTACAGCCCAAGCCGACTAAATTGCATTGAAGTATATATATATATTACCATACTTCATATTCTAATAATTTCTTTTCTTTCAGACTTTAAAAAAACATGCCTCATTTTAAAAAGATCAGATTCGAAATTAGTTTTTCAAATAAAATCAAGCATTTTTTTATCAATCCCCAAGAAATTTTGTTTTTTTAAGAGATAAACATGAATTTTACTTATGCCCATTCCTGGAATGACCACTCATGAATTGTCGTTTAACCCTAAGAACTTTCAGTTCCCTTTGCCTGTGCATGAGCATTCTGGGCTTCTGGCTTAAAAATTACTGAGATTATAGAAAATAAAAACTGAGTCAGCTGAGGTTTGAACTTGAGTCGTCAATTTATTCTCTGTGCGGACACCTTTTTATTTTTTTTTTTAAATTCAAATAAGCTTGTCATTCATCGGGCCCCTGTAAAGGGGCTGTGATTTGCAGGTTCTCCTTGCAAACCACTGCTAGTGATGTTGCATTGCGGCTGACTCAAAATGTCATTACATCCCGGTAAGTTCGATCCTAAGTGAGTGCCCCATACTTCTGGCATCTAAACTTAACACATAGCAACTTCTCATTTCGGTCCTCTACTTCTGAAATTTTATGCTTTTATTTGTAAAAAGGAAGTAAGAAAAGTTGGCTTACTTTGAAAACCAGTCAGTAAAATTCTGCTTTTTGCTAGACTTAAACTACCATCTATGGTACTGATTGGAAACTATTTAACATAACATAAGGACATTTAGTGGTAACCAATTTTCCTTAGTTACTAATGAAACCCCCGAGTAGGTTTTCAGCATTTTGATTTTTGAAATTCTAAAACTTCTAAATTTTCAATGTTATTAATAACGTATTTATTTCCTAAGCTAAGCATTGTTATGGCACATGGCGAGATTTCTATGAAGCACCCAGAGAAAATAGAACTTACTCGTCATCGTCGGCTTGATCGTTAACCAATGTATCACGAGAGGCTCCCTAAAAATTTACTAAAATTAGTTTAGTTATAGCACAACACCAGAAATATGGGGCATTAAATAAGGATCAAATTAACTGATGGCCTAGCTTCATAATCATTACATCAATGATAATACAAAAATCGCCCCTTATTTTGTGTCTGTCTGGTTCGCTTAACTGAATCTTTAGCTTTGTGTTTTACCGTATAAAGCTGATGCCTCGCTTAAAGTTTCCAAGCCAGAAATCAAAGTTGACATTTATTTAGCGACATTTATTAACCTTAAGGTACTCATAAAACATTGTAATTATGCCAATGAATTGTTGCAATAAAATGAGAGACAGGTAAATCTATGGCCAATTTTCGTCATTTATAATTCTCTTTGTCGGGCAGAGTTTCAGAGAAGCTTTTTTTTATAATTTATATTTGTTCGCTTGGTTGAGTTTTAAATTACTTTCCTTTTAGTATTCATGTTTTCATCTTGTTTTTACTTTATTATTCAGTTCTCCTTCTTCCTTATTTTTATCACTCCTCATGTTGTTCCTTCTTTGATAAAAGTCTTCATTTTTCATCATTCCTCTTCCACTTTTAAAACTCATTTCCTTTCTTAATATTTTCTCTTCGTTTTCTGTTGCTTCTCCTTATTTTCCTACGTCTGCTATTTCATAGCACTACTACTCATTCTTTTTATTTTTCTTCTTCCTGGGGTTGTCTCCCTTTTACTTAGTCCTTTTAAAACTTTGCTGAATCATTTTCTTCTTTCTTTTGACACCTTTTCAAAAGATGGCTGCTGTGTTGTCTGTTTATGAGGTGGATGCATTGGAAAAGAAAATTGTCGAGAAATGTAACAGAAGTAAACAGAAAAAAACCCTGCAAAATACGAGGGACAAAAATATAGTGGGAAAAATGCTTTAAAATGGAAATGAGAAAGAAATAGAAAACGTTAAGAAAAAAACCTTCAATTTCAGAGAGCAAGATGATGAGATGATGAAAAGATAAAATATAATATATATATATATATATGTGTGTGTGTGTGTGTGTGTGTGTGTGAGTGTGTGTGCATCGACCTCTTCTTTAACCTCTTCACACACTCCAATCTTATCAATAGACCTTCCTACTGCTCACTCCATTTTACCTTGCTTACAACCACAACCTTCCTCTTTTACGACTACACCCAACTCACTTTCATCTCTTCAAATCATTGTGTGTAAATGCACCTCTTCACTATTGTGACATCACCGGATGTGGGGACAGACTACATCGAAAACGAGGTTGGAAAATTGAATGGGGAAAAACGAAGATAAGCATTTGAATTGAGAGCAAGGACTGGGTTTAAAGAATGGGGAAACCATGTTTGGTGGTTGAGTAAAGAAAGAAAGAAAGCAGGAGCGGTAATCATCAGTATGATTTGCTGATTGTGGCATCTATTTTATTTCATTGTCCATTTTTTATCTTCTGTTGCCTCTTGCGGCCCATACCTCATGAGTCTCTTTCCTTTTTCCATCTTGAAAATTCCTTTGTGCAAGCTCCTGTTCTTTTCTACATATTTTTTTTTCCATGTCGGTGTATATCTTAGTATCATCCGCGTTCGACCGGCAATCACTTTTTAAATTGTTTTTTTTTTTTCTTCTAACCTTTTTTATATGCCATTCTTATAGTTTAACTTTTGTCTGTCTGACTTGTCTACTTTTTTCTTCTGTTTCTTAACATGCAAACTTTACACCAACGCTCGCCATTAGTAGAACTTATTGCAGAGATTAAGGTTTAACAACAAATATAAAATTCTTCTCAAATTGCATTTAGACCGATCATTTCCAATTACTATATATATCTGTGTACTAGTCGAATTTTGAAGAAACAACTTTTAGACAAGACTTGGACACGACCGAGTTTTCATCAAAACTAAGAAAGAAATAAACCTTTATATTAATAAGGTTTATGGAATTTCTTTTTTGTTTTGTGGGGAAGAAAGGTTGAATAAACTTGAGAAACGAGCAACTAATTGGATCGTGTACTCCTACATATACATATATATAGCCTTTGAGATTCGAAAAAGAAATCACTCGATCGACGATCGAGAGTGAGGGAAAATTTCCTCGCTCCCAAATCATTTTACTCAACCGACTCCATTTTCAGTCAATAATAACACTGGTTTACAAAGAAATTGAGGCAAGTACAAAAATACCCGTTTTTACCTAATTTGAGGGTGCTGAATTCAAATTTGAAATCCGTTTTTACTCATCACCTCTAGTTTTTTAGATATGCATAGTGTGCATTTTGTGCATATACGGTACATAAAGGCGTATATGAATTCAGGGTTAATTCTAATATTGTGAGACTTATGGCTTATTTTTTAGTTATTATGCACTAAGTGTAAGTGATAGCATTACATTATATATATATATATATATAATATATATATATATATATATATATATATATATATATATATATATATATCTCAAGACGAATTTTGACAGTTAAAGCAGTAGGTCTCAATCCACACTCTGGCAGTCATTGGAAGAGGTTGTCTCGCAGGCGGCGCAGGAGGTTGGTGTCCCTCAACTATCGTGTTACACATCTTTTGGGTTACTGAATATTAGCATTACATTTTCAAATGCACATTTAGTTTTACTTTGTTATATTTTCAGATTCTCCAATGGCTTCAAGCACGTCAAAATGTCGAGGATGCCTCAACAAGGCCAATCCTTTCTGCTATGTGTGTGGGGACTTCACAACAGTTGCACAGCATCGAACCATCACTTCCCTCCTCAGAACCGCCTACTTTCACTATTTTGACTGTAAAATTGGTGATCAGGACAAGTCTTGGGCTCCACACATCTGTAAACCCTACTACAATGGACTAACTGCATGGTTTAATGGCAAGAAAGCGGCTTTCAACTTTGCAGTTCCGATGGTTTGGAGAGAGTCACAAAACCACGCAGAGGATTGTTATTTTTGTTTAACTAATATAACTGGTTTCAATGCATCTTCTAGGAAAAAGATCAAATATCCCAACTTTCGATCTGCTATGAGACCCGTTCCCCATTCAGATGATCTTCCTGTACCCACACCTCCAGTAAATAAGGATCTTCTTTCCTCATCAGATGAAGAAATGCCTTCAAGGGAGGATTCTGCCGACTCAATATCTTTGGAAGATATTGAGTCTACATATTCAGGAACAAGTGACAATGAGCCTCACTGGATCACGCAAGAAGACCTGAATGATCTTGCTCGTGATTTGTATCTGTCAAAACAGTAGTAAGAGCTCTTGGCTTCTCGGCTTAAACAGTGGAACCTAGTCCAGGAAGATGTAAGGATCACCAGTTTCAGGAATCGGAACAAATAAGGTCATTGGTCTTCTTATGGGTATGCAAGCGGGCTTCACAAAGTACTGTTGTTTTCTCGGTCTCTGGGATAGTCGAGCTGCATCCCAGTATTACAAGCAGAAAGACTGGGGGTCTAGTCTTGAAGCACTTTTCTTCCTGGCGAACACAGCCTCAAGGAGAATCCCCTGGTGGACATGAATAAGGTGCTTCTTCCTCCTCTTCACATCAAGCTGCCGTCGAACCCTTGTCTACTGTGTTCCCAGATCTTAGTGCTGCTAAGCTCAAAGAGGGCATCTTTGTCGGACCTCAGATTCGAGAAGTGCTGAAGGATACTGATTTTGAGGAGCTTCTTAACTTAAAGGAACTGAGAGCATGGGAAGCCTTCAAGTCAGCCTGTAGTGGCTTCCTTGGTAACACACGTGTACCAGATTACCAAGCCTGTGTTGAGAAGTTGCTAAAGTCTTACGAGGATATGGGGTGCTGAATGTCACTCAAGATTCATTTTCTCCATTTCCACCTCAACTTCTTCCCGCCAAACCTTGCAGCAGTGAGTGATGAGCATGGAGAAAAATTCCACCAAGACATTACGAAGAGGGAGAGCAACTATCAAGGCAAATGGAACCCCGACATGATGGGAGACTTCTGCTGGATGCTCTTGCGTGTCATCACGGAGGCAAAATACACCAGATATTCTAAGAAAACACACTTTTGACTGTCTGTGGTACTATGAATTGTGTAATTATGTCATCCAAGTATATTGATTCAATCAGTGTTCTTTAACTATCCTGTTTTATCTGTTATAAGCTGCTACAACTCTTGAAATATGCACATATATTCTCTGTTTATACTAAAATGAGACTATTTAAAATCCAGAAAACTAGAGGTGATAGAGCAAAATTATATATAAATTTGAATTCAGCACACCCAAATTAACAAAAAACACCTATCCTCATTCTTGCCACAGACCAAAAATTTATTTTTGTAAACCAGTGTAATCAATAATTTTACAAGTCCGGGCGTTCTAGGCGGTAAGAAATAAGAGAAGAAAATATGAATATTACTTTCTTGTATAATTTATTTTTTGGTGCGTGGTTGACAGAAGTATGCATTTTTTTCTTTCTTTCAAATATTCATTTTTACTTTTTGTGAGAGGGGAGCGAATATCAATGTTGAGCCAAGGATTATTTTTTCCAAACGAATTTCTAAAAATCTATGAGCGTCTTCAATCTGGACAACAAAGACATTTTGGCTCCAGTGTGGAAGCGTTAATTGTACGAATGTTTACGAAAACCGGACGTCCAATAGAGAAGAGCTGGTCATTCTAAATTCTATTTGTCAGATCTTCTTTTGATGATTGCGGTATATTTTAGGGATGCAACTCCCTTTTCTTTAACCAGACATTTCGACCGTCGTTAGGCGCCAAGCACAAGACCAAAGAATTCACTAATGTCATTGTCGGTCATTCTATGTAATTTGTGACATCTTCAATGACATACTTTTGGGTTGTAAAAAAAATCATTTTTTTTTTCTGTATTTGAAGAGACATATTTCTTTGCGATATTTGATCGACCGCCGAGCGAATAGAAGAATAATTTTAATCGCCCTAATAAGTTTACTCGACAGAGTCGATCGGGCGAGTGGAATCTCAAAGGCTGTATATATATATATATATATAAACTTAAAATTTTTGAAGTCCTATTTATAAAGATCAACAAACATTTCTCGAAGTTGTTCAACTTCGAATATACAGTCACATTCTATGCCGTAAACACATTTCCTGACAATTCTCCTCACCCCAGTCCACATATCTTCTGTAAAAATTCTAATTATGCACAATCTTTCGTATGTTCCCCTCCTGCTTGTTCTTGCTTGTACTTTCATGTATAAATATATATATATAGATAGATATGACATCACTATATACGTCATTTGATCATTCGTTCTTTCGAAGATGGCACCAGATGGGACCGAAAGTACTCACGAAACAAACGTACGGTGCCTTCCTAAACTCATTCAATCCCAAAGTAAAAAAATCCATTCGACACTTAAACGGATCGAGGATAGAGCAGGCAGACACGAAATGTCTGTCCTATTTAATCAAAGATGCCTCGATGAAAAAATGCTATATATATATATTTATATATACACAAACATAGAGAATGCAATGGGTAAATTGTCGCCATTTCGTTTTGTTCATGCGCTTTATTTATCTACTGTGCGGCAAACTAGAATCAGTTGTGGGTAAGGAGAGCATCCACGTGACAATTCAGACCTCCAGAAATTTAGAAATGGCATGTTATACTATTTGGCATTCTTTCTGGAAACTCTAATACGAAGATTTCAGCGTGTTTGGGTGTCAATCTAAGGACAGATTCATATTCATATTGATGAAAACCAAACACCCCGTCTACATCAGGATATTCGGGATGGTCACTATCGATGGTGACGTTATGCTTCCATTCATCGTCCAATATCGCCTCAGACTGATCATGGAGAACTGCATAAAGTGCTTGGATATAGTACTCCCCTAGATTGAGAGGATGGGTACTAGAAGATCCTACGTTTGGCAAGGACTCTACAGTACATATTAGAAACCAGTGTTGACTATTAGAAATTTCTGCGAACACATTACCCCTATAATCTGCCTGCTCACCTCCTCTGTTTGCAATCAGCTTGTTATGTGTGAGGTGCGGTTGAGCACGAGACAAACAAAACAGAACAACACCAAAGATAAACTGAAGTTTAGTTCAGTTTAGTTTCTTTGTTTTATGGCGTACATATCTTCGTGGGTTACTTAATGCAATGCCATCCTTGAACAGCAGTGATAAAATTTAACCCATAGCTGGGGGATTAGGAGTTTCCAAAGTTTATTTTGTAAAATCCATGTTCATCTCTTATTCAGAAACTGAAAGTAATTGCGCAATTAGGGTTCGAGCTTGCCTATTTCAAGACTACAGTCCTACACTTTATCCATTACGCCACGAGGACTCTCTTTCCCGCATCGATAAACTGAAGACAAAGATAACAGCATCATTTACCAATTTAAACAAGGAGACCGTCGGAAAGGTTTGCAGAAGATTCCAAAGTTGTTTGGAGGTAATGATTGAAGCCAATGCCGATTTCTTTGTATAAATTTAAAGATATTTTCATGTAATTTTGGTAAATATATCTAACAAAGTGAGATATCAATTTCATTCTTATTTTTGCGTAATTTAGAGGCACCATATATACTTGGGACTACAGATTCTCGGCCGAACCAAAAATGTGATAAATGGGTAGAATTGCGGGATGAATGTATGGAATAACATGTACGCTTCATCGTTTAAGATCATTCTCGTCTTAATCGGACTGAGAATTTTCAGGTACTCTTTGTTTTATTTTGCAAAGTTAAAATACAAGCATAATGAGATGGAAAGGAGAAAACCTTGGATTAAAAAATTAAGACAAAATCGACTTAAACATAGATATATGTCATCAACATTGATCAGGTTTTTCAGAATCTACCTTTTGTGGTTGAAATCCCTAATCTACCTCTTTTGCTATTTTTAATGAAAATATCAGTAAACAGTTTTGCATAGCATAAACCAACGACAGCCACAGTCGTCCACTGGAGGATGTGGCAGCTGGTGTGGGTGTATACGTTTGTGGTGGGGGGCACGATGACACCAACCAGATTTCAAACGCTCTTTCTCTTCTTATCATCAGAGTCCGCAATTTTCCTGGTAGGAGGTGGGAGAAAAGACAATATAATATATTCGAGATACATCTTACTAGCAACACAATAGAATTATTTAGAAAAAGTTTTACACTCGCTGACATAATAAATATGTATTAGTCCAATAAATGACGATAAGAAGGCCTGACCTGGACCATGTCGTATACAAATAGCCTGTTAAGAAAGGATTCCAATTCACGTTCATTTAGACCAAAGAAGGTTAAATTTAATCTACCAAGTCGTCGAGACCATGTAACTCATTTTGCAATAACAACTGATCCCCGTAACAAAACGGATCTGAGTTGAGTTTTACAGAGGGTTATTCTTTATTCACGAGTTACTTGAATGATGACCTGATTTTAGTTATAATAAAAAGAAAATAGCAAAGAATAAGCATGAAAGAAAATGCCAAACATAAATTATTATTATTAATGATAATAATAATAAAGAACCTGAAAAAATATTGATTGGCTTTCAGAAGGAATAACATGCAAAAATAAAGGCACAACAAACGCCAAAAACTACCGACCAATCACCTGCCTTCTCACGCTGTATAAAATGGTGGCATCAATTCTAAAGAAGAGAACAGTCAAATTCTCTGCATATAAGGACCTCTTCTCTTTAGAACAAAATAATCAAAAAAATAATCATATTGCTGCAAAGATCAACGGGAAAAGATTTAGTGACGACATAAGGATGCAATTTGGTCTGGACAGCTGTGCAAAAGTCACATTTTGGAAAGGTTTGCAAGTAAAGTCTAAAGACATCACTCTAAATATAAACACAGAAATTATCGAGTTAGAACACAATAAAACCAATGAATATTTAGGAATTAATAAAGCGAATAGTATCAATCATATTATGAATAAAGAAAAAGGTTAGGAAACTAATAACCTTCCATAGAATGCATAACCCAAAAGCAGATATAGAACTTCTTTACATCAAAAGAAAAAATGTTGGAAGAGGAGTAGTCCAAATTGGATTAAACTACAAAACAACGATAAATTTCTTAATCTCAAACAAAAGAAATACACACAAATGATAAATCAAAAGGGGCAGCAAAAAACACAAAAAAGAAGCAAAAACACAAAAACTGTAACCAAAAAGTCCCGCATGGACGATGTGCACAAAGAATTAAAAATGCTGATATAGATAAAATAAAGACTAATCGATGACTGAAAAGTACAGGATTGAAAGTGGAGACAGGAGGGTTAGTTTAAGTGTATTTTGTTGGTTGTCTCCTCTAGGATGGTTCGATTAATTTTAATCAAACTTAGTAGGAATACTTATCAGGTTGAAGGAAGTAACCTTAAGGGGGTGGCATTGCATAAAATGTCCGACGCAAATATTTCAATATAACTAATAATTTATACACAATTATATGGTTTCAAGCAACTGTTCTTATTTAATGATTATTATTATTTGTTTGCATATCAGGAATTCCTATCTAATACAAATGATTTTTGTTATATAATTATGGATTTTGGTTGATTGATTTAGTAGTAAGTTGCTTCCTAATTAGATCTAGAGGTCAACTGGAGGACGATTAAAAAAGAGGGACATATATGAGAAAGATATTCAAGGCAGTAAGAGAGAAAGAGAGAGAGAGAGAGAGAGAGAGAGAGAGAGAGAGAGAGAGAGAGAGAGGTATGATGATGAGGGAGAAACGAATAGGAAAGTGAATGGTTGGTTCCCGAACTCCAGGTCATGATAGCAACAGACACCTAAGTTAGAATTAGAAATGTATCAGCAGCAAAATAGCCAACAGCTGTGATTAGCTAAAGGAAACGGAAAAGATGTTAAAGTGGACGCAGGATAGAAAACAGAAAAAAGTGAGTTGGAGACTAGCCATGGAGATGAGAAAACGGGACGAAAATTTCGGCACCCATTTTGGATGAGCTCTGTGAATGGGTCTCACACTCGCCGCGGAGCTATGAAGCCTGGACCCCAAGCAACAGAAAACGAGAAATGAAGGTCTGTGTTTGTCTTTCTCGCACCGTGATGATTTATTTATCTCTATCTAAAGCTGTCGACTCTATTCATACTGTATTCTCTCTCTTCAGCGACTACCAAGTAGGGTAGGAAAAATAAACCTCATATCAAACGAACTCAGACAGTGTTTTGTGTAGTCACCAGTTTTCCTCACGGCGAGGTTACAACGGAGGCCCGACTAGAACTTAAGGGGTAGTGATACACTCATAGACTATTTAGAACGCTGGTGTTACAGGTGTCTCTGTGGTGCCCGAGCGTTAAAAATGTCTGTTGGTGGCGGTACAAGCGTCTATCTGGCGTCGTATTTGCACAGTTATACGGTTTTAAATATTCCTATAAAATGATTTTCGAACAGATCTATTTGACCTACAAATCTATTTGAACCTCTCTGAGCTAGTTGTAGTGCCTGTTAAGTCAGAGTGGACCTGGAAGCAACGAACGGGTGCTCCACACAACCCAGTGCTCGATAACTGGTGCTTCACCACTAGATGCAGCTTCGTGTCATATCTAGGACATCCCCTGGTGGTGATAGTGGTGGTGCTAATTTGTTGTCGGTCTGACTCCTTTGCAAAGGATAAAATCTTACCTATTCTAAGTACCTGGTAATGAGTTTATAAGCATCTGTAGTATTGTTGAGTAGGTGAACGTGTGTTTCAGTTACTTATATTCTAAAATTTCTGTTTTAAAATGTGGAGAATTAATAACAACAATAACAAAACAAACAAAAAAATAGAACATTGATGACGACTCATAAGGCATTACCATAAGTGATGATGTTGATAAACTATATGTTACAAGGAAAGAAGGAAGAAGAGACGTCTCTTGCGTCGAGGATTATATAGATACATAGTCAAAGAATACACAAACAATAGCAAAGAGAGATTTAGTGCATCAAAAGCGAAAATAATACAAAGACAAACAGGAATTATTAAACAGAAAAGACAAAAATATAAGCACTTCAGAATTCAAAAAATACACCGAGGAAACTTAAAACGAGATACTAAATTTCTATTAATCTAGTGGCACAGCATAAGAATTAACTATGTGAAAGCCAAAATAGATAAGATACACATTAGCAAGAGTAGATTATGTGGAAAGAGAAAGAGAGATAGCGGAGGACAGACTTCTATATAATTAGCAAATGCAGTAAACTGCCACAGAAAATATTAGAGAAAATCTTCTCCATCCAATCCACTGGGAATTATACGAACTGTTAAAATTTGGCCATAAATAAATGGTATATGCACAAACCAGAATAAGACACACAAAATTCCCTGTAACTTTCTCATAAAAATGGATCACCCAATTCAGGCGGAGAGACCATCTCTAGTTTTAGTTGATAAAAAGGAAAGAACTTGTCAGCAGATCACAGAGTTAAAATATAGAAAAGCAAAAAAAAAAAAAAAAAAAAAAAAAATAGATAAGTAACTGGACCTTACCACAGAGTTAAAAAGTTATGAAACATAAAAGTGGCAGAAAAAACTAGAATAGAGACTGTGTTATATAATATTATGGTTGCATTCAAATTAAGCCATGAGCTGTTAAACACGTTGAAAAAGTCAACGGGTTAACCAGTATGATTGACAGCCATTGAACTAGAGGTCAGTCTGAGATCATGGTTTTCATTTGGTGGTCTCAGTCAGATCACCAAAACAGTTCTAGAGTTAAAAATTAGTCAGTTTGTGAGAAACGTTAAACTTGAGCGGTCGAATACCCATCCTGCCCACTGATTTCCATTTGGCCGCAGTGGATAATGAAAGGGAAACTCGCAAAGAAATGAAATTCTGATGTGCGCATGCAGTTATGCTCTAGCTGTTATTCGTCTTCCTAGCAGAGAAGAACTAAAACAATGGGAGATGTTGGTAGAAGACAAGGATCAAGAATAAAGATGGTAACAGGAAAGAGAAACTAACGCGATACAAGGTGACAAGATGACTAAAGAAGTGAAGTGACGTTGGACCGATCATCCATGTATTGCCGAGTAAAAGGGCTTTGATAGATTTTGCAACAAAACTGGAAATCCGAAGATGATTTGAGACTGTTCAGACTACAGCACAGCTGAAATCAGCTAGAATACTTAGAAATGTCCTGGAGAGCTAAGAAGACTTGTGTGCATTCGAACATCGGTGAAAGCCATCATTTTCTAGTAGCGTGAATAACTCACAAAAAGGAAAAATTGACGATTCGGTTTTGTGAAATAAGTAGATCACTTTTGTAGATAAAACAATGTATCGGTATTCAGTACTTAAATCTAAAATATCCAGTATGATGTTTAACGTTTAGTTGTACTTTTGATTAGTCCTATATTAAACCGGAGAGCTTAGCTAGTTTTTGTACAATGGTTATCTGCCGCGTTGCACGATATTGCTTGCTT
>CAUZXS010006349.1:32500-50000 GCA_963585895.1 Sepioteuthis lessoniana
ACTAAAGTTATGTATGATTGGATGGAGTCCAGCCGTAGCGTGATTATTCACAAGATCATCACGCAATGCAATTTATCAATATGACAAGTTCTATCGTCGTGGTCTAGTGGCCATGAGCCATACTTAATCAAGCTTAATAGATTATCGTAAATCTACATTTCTCTTTTGTCGGCATACCTCATCCCTAAGTTTGTTGTACTATTTTCACTTGGAACTAATGTTCGATGTCCAAGTTCTAATATAAATCATGATTTTGAAAGAAAACCTTTTTTGTGAGAACTGACTTGCCGGCCCTTGTTCCCTATTTACGAAAATGCATGCCCAATGGTGACCATGTTGAAAAATTATGTTTTCTGGTTAAATACAATTTCTCAATCCAACGGCGTTATTTTGTTCTCTTTATCTGTTGATCATTTACGCGACCCCTGCGCCACAAGCAGTATGTGATACAAGATCAATTTTTAAGCGGAGTAAATCCTTCTCCTAGACAGGTTGTTGTAGCAAGGCTAAAGAACCCAGTATCCTCATGTTCCACAAATTTTTAGTTTTCCGGCGAGGTCAAAATATTTGTGTATGTTTTCACTTTCATTTTCATTCTAAGGTCCGCCGAAACTGTAAAATCAACTGTGAGACAAGTTCCTTTTTTATCCACACAACTAATGATATTTTTTGTTAATCAATACTACTAATAACATATTCTGTTTTAGATTAGTTGGTAGGTTGGTTGGGTGGAAGGTTAGCATGTCAACTTTTGTATGATTATTTAAAGCTGAAGTCAGGCGATTATGTAGCTTCAAGAACCTATTCCTATTTCCTAATGATCATTATAGTTTCAAGTTACTCTGCCTAATACAAATAATTTGCTCACCGTTACATGGTTTTAAGCCTGCTTATAATTTGCAAGTAATTTAGTATTAGTGTGATGCAGACATTTCTAGCTTTAAGAAACTATTTGCACATTTTCTCAAGCAGATCTGTTTTGAAGTATATATGAGACCTTAACTAGCACTTCCATTTTGGGTCAGGGTGGCAATGAAGGCGTACTCCATACCATTTGCTAAGCTTAGCTTAGTTTAGCTCAAGACCCGAAGAAGCCGTCAAGGTGCCAATAGCATTACTTTGAAATGTGAAGACTAAAAGCTTCACTTTAATTCATGGAGAGAGGGGGGGAGTTGTATTTAATGGTATATCAACCATTGTTCGTTATTTAATGCCAAATCCTGTTTATACGTTATATATATTATTTAAGATTTGTAAGTGAATAGTTTGAAGGAAATATTTTTATGCGATCCAGAGTTTATTTGCACACAGTTAAATGGTTTCAAGCATTGCGATTTAAAATTAATAATTCTATTCTCCAAGTATTCAAAATGGTTTCAAGTATTTCTATGTTACTAAAAATTTGAGTCAATATTATTTATTCGTTTGCACACAGTTAAATGGTTTCAAGCATTGCTCTTCAACAGCTATAATTCTATTTAATATCAAACATTTATTTGCACACAGTCTAATGGTTCAAGTACAGTAAAGGATTAAATAGTTCTAATAGGTACTGCCACTTTGGGGCAGAGTGGGCTTGGGAACAATGGCAATGAAGGAGTATCCCATATTCCCTAAAGCTCCAAGACTGGAGCCTCACCATCAGATAGTTTAGTGTCATACCCAGGATACTCGTTGGAGAGAGGGTTTTACCCTTCTGCAGTGATTCAGTCGACATATTTTACAGGCTCAGCCAACTGAGTTGTGAGAGAGAGAGAGAGAGAGAGAGAGAGAGAGAGAGAGAGAGAGAGCAAAACAATCTCAGCAAAAATTCTTATTGTACGTCTGTAGAAATGTAGTTCTCCGGCCCCTTCACTTTTAGGAGCGGCTTACCGCGGTTTTTCGTCTTTTGTCAGTGTGGAACATCTTTCAATATCCCTTGCTCTTTAATCGGTCCTCCTATTATTTCTATTGTAATTTGTTCTGGCTCTTTTTTGAGAGAATTCTTGAGTTACTTTTGGTTCATTGATTACAGACACATTTATTTAACCTTATACCATAGCCACTGCTGCAACAACTGTCATAGTGTGTATACGTCAAACCAAACTGTATAAATTGCAGTTTCGCGAGACCCGATCGACAAGTCGACGAGATTGTTGAACATGAAAAAAAAAAAAAAATGAAAAGAAAAAGAAAAAGAAAAGAAAAGAAAAGAAAAAAGCACACTGGATAACAAGAAATTTCAATTCAGACTAAAAGAAAAAAAAGAAGAAAAACCAAAGTTTTTATGAAAATATACAAATATCCTTTTAAAGAAAGTGATTATTTTCCTGATATTCAAAAATAAATATTGTCATCGTTTTACATTGGTGGATTTTAAAACGAAGAAGAATTATAGAAGTGTTGTTGCTAAATTTTTCTTACTTATACTCAGGAGACCCAAATCAATAAAAAATCTTAAACTGAACCTTTACTGTTTATTTTGTTGGAAAGGTGTGATGCTAGATTTTCAAGAAAAGTTTATTGGCAAACTTACAAGTTCTTTGAGCTGAAGATGTTATATTTTGCGTTCTGGAGACGTGAACTTTAAAGGTGAACTTGCAGGCATTCTTTTCTTCGACATTTCTTTCCAGTCTGTTCTCAATTGTGCCGAATCTCCTACCCCTTCTTCGGATCTCTGAATGCCTAACTCCTTCTATGGTCTATCCGTGTCTACAGTTTAAAGATTTTTCTTTTTGATCACACACGTATATATATATATATTGAGAGAAACCTTTTTTTTTTCAAACCACTTGCTTGATGTGGTTCCACGTAGTCTTTACATTCCTTTTTTTAAAGTTTTGAAGCAAACATATTTATTCACGTAGTCTCACCTGTCAGCAGGTAACTTTTGAATAACTTTTCAACCTTTTCAGCAAACCAGCCTCTGAACTTCATTACACGATAGATGGCGATGTTTCTTTTCGATAATATTCACAATGGCAGGTTCAATATTTTTTCGAAAGACCTATTCAGTCAGATTTGTTTTTACGTCAATGAAGAAATTTCACTCGGCAGGGCTTGAAAATTTTTTGTAGGTGATTATCTACCGGGTTTATGAGACTTCTCCATAAAATGGAGTTCCGAATCTCTGAGGATGGTGGCGTCACCTCTTCGTTGGCTGACTCGGGGGAGTAGTATTAGTTACGATTCCATCTATGGGTCGAATAGGTCTGTTTGAAAATGATGAAGGATCATTAAATAAGTTTCCAGACTTTTTTTCGTACGGGCAGTTTTATTGATAGTACACACATGAAACTCTAGTCCCTCTCGAATAATCTCCTCCGGTTACAATATAATTGTTGTACTGTTCTAACAACTTCTGGGAGGCCCCATGGAAGTCCTCGTCACAGCCTCTTTCATCTCAATTGTCTCATAACAACAGCCTTTGAGCTTAGGGAATAAGCAAAAGTCACAGGGAGCAAGGTCTGGACTATAGAGAGGCTGAGGAACTGTCTTGATGCCCATCTTGGTCAAATAGTCTGTGACAAGGACAGAGTTGTGGACTGGTGCATTGTCCTAGTGGAAATGCTACTGACCTGATTTGAAGAGTGCTGGCCTCTTCCGACGGAATCTCTTCCTGAACTCCCTTAAAACCTCAACATAGTAACCCTAGCCCTAACCCTTTGGCCAATCAACTCTGGTGTATTGACTTTCTTACTCCTTCCACACCTCTCATCATCCCTCACAGACTCCCTGCCTTCCTTGAATCTCTTAAGCCACTCAAAAACTAATGCTCGAATCATGCAAGATGCTCCAAAAGCAGTCTGAAGCATTCCATACGTTTCTGTAGCATTTTTTTTTTTCAGTTTTAAAACAGAATTTTATAGCATATCGTTCTTCTAAGTATCCTTGTAGCATTTTTGAAATTCACCAGCTGTGACTATCAGGGTGTAGGGTGTAGGGTGTATTCTAATTGCTGCTCTAGCTGTTCATAGCAATAACATACTGAATTTTCAAGAGTCTACAACAATATTAAATGCTTGTACAAAAAAAGTCAGGAAACTTATTGAAGGCACCACGATTATCATTAGATTAGAATACTTAAAACCATATAACTGTGTGCAAATCAAAACTATTTGCTTGCATTTATTATAGTCTAGAAATAAAATATTTGAAGTCATGAAATTGCTCACAAAAAAGACTGACTTTGGTATTCAATGACCCAGCCAAAGTTGACATGTCGTAATATCAACTAACCAATGAACAAACCGACCAGCCAACAAACCGACCAGCCAATCAACATAATCAAAAGAGACATCGTTTCTGCGGGACTATTTCTGAAAAATCCGGATAAAAACTGGTGTTTTCAATTAAGAATTTTTTTTTTACAAATAATTAAAAATCAATTTTTTTTACTTGAAAACAATTTCTAAGGAACCGTCATTTGAAGTTTCAAAATTTTAATTCTGCGTGATGTCTTGCAGCCCCATGACTTCTTGCAGAATATGGTTTATTCTTGAAATCCTCACACGATGAGAAATCTCCTTTATTGCCATTGCTCACAAGTCCACTTGACCCAAAGTGGTAGCACCTGATAAGGTCCTATCTATGGGTCAAATAGAACTACTAGACCATTTAAACTATGCGCAAACAAGTGACTGAGGTTAAATGAGACATTAACTACAAATAAAACTGTTAAACCAGTTAACTGTGTGCAAACAAATGACTGATGTTTAATTAAATTGTAAGTGATACATAGCAATATTTGCGATCATGTAATAGTGTGCAAATAAAACTATTCGTGTGGAACACTTGAAACCTGAATGGAAAGTAAAATTATTGGTATGACATAGCAATTCCGTTTGCCTCTGTGCAAATGAAGGAATAGTGTTGAATAGAATAATTAGTGTGGAATAACAATACTTGAAACCACTTCACAGTGTGCAAACAAATGATTAATATTAAATGAAATTATTTGTGTTAGATCGCAATCATTGAAACCATTTAAATGTGCAGAAACAATTGCAATACTAGTGTGTAAACAAATTACTTATCACTCATTTAATAATAAAACCACCTCCAAATTATTCACTCCCAAATGACATATGTATAACCATTTAACTGAAGTTAAATTAAATTATCAGTATTATGTAGCAATACTTAAAATCATTTAACCATGTTCAAATAATTAATTGTAAATGAGCTTGGGCTCGTTAAAAATGTTATCAACAAAATGTGTTTATAAATCATATATGTATAATATATATGTATAAAGAAGATTTGGCATTAACCTACAATGATAGATATGCCATAAAACCAAATCAAATAAAACCTGATTACCTGGCAAACATGAAACTTTTAATAGCAATACGTGGTTTTGGTTTCTATGTTACACTGATCATAAATATTGTATATCTGAGAGGAATGTTCACAAATTATTGAGATGGAAGCTGTATTTATCAAGACAGATATTACCAATCAATAAAACATTAATTTTCTTTAAAGTAGAATTCAACATACTTATTCAAAATTTCTCTTTTCATAAACGGAAGATAACAAAATTTTAATATTTCTAGTGGAACATTATACATTTAAAAAAAGGACCATTAGACTTTATTTATTACCAAACTTTATTAATATTGTCTGATGACCAAGAAAACATGAAACTATTAGCTTTGAAACACTACTCAAAAGTAAAATTGTAAAAATATATGTAAAAGATGTGTTCTAACTTTTAGAATGCTACATGTTCATATTTTTAGTTCAAGAGTTTTAATGCAATAAAGTTTGGTTATACTTTATTCGTTTTGATTCCTCTCGAAATGATAAAAACCTCGTATTTTTGTTTAATATAAAATTAACCGATAAAAAATAGTGGGGCGATATATATATATATATATATATATATATATATATATATATATATATATATATATATAAGTGTGTGTTTGTGTGTATGTGTGTGTGCATGTGGGAACTATTTGTTCTCATTATCTCAGCTTAAAAGTCTAATTTACTCGACTACTACTAACTGAAGGTGGTTAGGAGGAGAACCTCACGTTATTACTTCAATTCTATTTATCGTAGGTCATCTCCTGTATTTCTACTGACATTCTAATATCATTAAATGTTGGAAGGAATCTATTAATGAGTCTGGTTCCGAAATTTCCTTCAATATCCTTTGGTAAATTTTACTTGTAAAACTGTTTACGACAAGTGCCAAAGACAAGAATCAGTATTCATTGTTCTTGAGGACAGTCATGTCTATTGTTCCATGGTAAAGGTTGGTTTAACCTGTGTCCAAATTTGTGTCATCTGATGGTGAAGTTCCAGTACTTAAACTCTGGCGATAATGGAATAGACCTTCATTGCTAGGTCCACCTCAAGCCGATCTATTTGAAAATTATTTCTATTCGACAGGAATAATTGATATCATATAACTGTGTGCAAATAAATCATTCTTAAATAAAAATAATTGCTTGATTCTATATAATTGTTCAAATCATTAGTATTAGATAGGAATATTTGAAAACATATAACTGCGTGTAAATCATTTGTACAAGATAAAAAATACTTGATATGATATAACTATGCGCAAAAAATCAAAATCATGTTATATACCCAACCGGTGAACAGTAATGGTATGTTCCATTCCTCATAAATACGTTGGGCACCATAGTGAGGGTGGGGTATTTTGCTGACTGTCTCTGACGGTGGCGGTTACTCGGTCGAGGCTGCCTGATGTGGGTGCTAGAGAAACCCAGTATTCACGTCACGTGGCCGCCCCTCCTAGAGCCTCAATGAGCAATACCCTCAGACTCTAAACCTCATTGGAGGAGTTATGTCTATCGCCTAAAGCCTGAGGCGTCTCTTTTTAGGGGAATGCCGACGGGGCCCGAGGCATTTTTGGAGTTGCTGGGCGTATCTGGGCTATGGCTCTGCGCCCGAACTCACCTCAAAAAAGGCTTTGTGTCATACTCACCCGATTGTTGGGGCACGTGTAAAATAGCGTAATTTGGTGTAATTAGCAGTAGTTTAATTTCTTCACGCTGTTGACGAGTTTTGTATTTTGTTGAGTTTATTAATATTTCCATTTCATTTACAACTTCCATTTTGGTTATTTCTTATTGAGTAACCTTTAGTTAGGTTACAACAAATAGACAAATGAAAAATGCTTGTAAAAATGCAATAGAACATTGAAAATCTAGTTTTGATCACAATCAAACGTTTCTGAATAAATCAGATTTCGACATTAAATGACACATGAAGTAAATTGTAAAGTTGGCGACTGCAATCGAGGGTGACCAGAAGGCTCCCTTTTCAATAGCTACTACACCAAGGTGTAGGGGAGGGCGCTACTCCTTTCCTGGATTGCTCCACTTTACCTTTGATACATACCTTATATTGCTGAGTGTTAAGCAAGGAGGTATCAAGTACCATTTTTAAAGTCTTTAGTATGACGCGATCTGGGATTGAACCCAGGTCTCCCGGACCATTGGCGAACACTCTACCCACAAGGCCAACTGTTAAAAAAAATAAATAAATCGAAATCAAACCAAATTTGTGTTTCTGTCGTTTTTAGTCATTGCATTCTGTCCGCTGGAAATAAATATTTCGTTGAAAATATTTCCCAGGCAAATCGAAGATTTAATTAAAAATATCAATTATTTTGATGATTATACTAGGTAATTCTTTTCTTGCATGTCTAGTCATGTTTTATTTTTCCACTTGACAGATCTCAGAATTCATTGAGAATGACAATCCTTCGCCAACAGTATTTTCGTCTTCAGCATGAAAAAGGTTAATTCGTAATCATCAGAGCGAAAATAATGCAAAGAAAACAGGAAGAGGTTGATAATACAATGAGAGGACATAAAAGAAATGTGTGTGTGTGTGTGTGTGTGTATGTGTGTGTGTGTGAGAGAGAGAGAGAGAGAGAGAGAGAGCAGGAGGAAGACAGAAAAAAGTTACAGTTCGAGTAAAATAAAAAGCATCTTTTTCTTTGACTCTGAATTTTACTAAAGTAGTTCCCCGGTAAAGAGCATCGAGCTGAGAAGCAAATCTTTATCAAGCCAGTTTCATAGAATGTTATTACTTGCAACCCTTTTTACCATTTGTGGTCATGTGTCATAAGCTTAGTCAATGATCCACACCACGTGACTCATATTTGTGAACATGCACTTGATAATTAACGGACGATAAAAATGTTTAATAAAACCAGTTAATCAGCTATCAGTGTAGAAAATGGAATCGGTGGGCCGAGTTCATATTTCTACTGATGTTTTAGAGGGCACTTTGATGGGCAATCCATCTAGGAGAAAGAAAAGTTTAAATTCAAAACAGTGGAGATGACAACAGGTAACAATTCCATCATTTCTCAAAAAGTACATATACAGTTTACTGATGAAAGAAGCCGTAGAGAACCATCATCACCCAAATTCTGGAAGGTAATTTAATTTACATTTCATAGACTGATTTTATTTGTTAACTTTGATTATGAGGATACATGTGGTTTTCACAGAACTGGCGAATTGAGTTCGAATTGAGGTTGAGGCTGCCTATGTTAACTTAGCGACATACATTAATTTGTCAATCTTTACACTCAATACCATCACTAGATAGCGATGGGACGGAGCGTAATTTCAGGTCTCAACACTTTTACATGCGACGATGAGATGAAAAAGAAACCTCAGTAAAATAAGGAATTATGTATACAACCTTTATATTTGAAGAGGAGATGAGCAACGTCAAGTACAGTATCACTCATAAATAAGTACATCACAATTATAAATGCTATTTTTTTTAAATAAAAGATAACAGGATTTTATTATTTCTAGTGGAATTATAAAATCGAAAGTGATAATATTAGTTTTATTCATTACCTAACTCTACAGCTTAGAAATTACTGTTACCAAGAATACGATAGAAAACATCCATCCATACATTCTTTCATCCATCCTTGGATTTATTCGTGTTGTAATGGTTACTGTCATAGGAAATGGACACGGCAACCCGATTTTAAATCCTAGACAAGTCAGTTTGCATTTCGCATAGCGCTAATACCCCTGGGATAGGTATACGCTTATACTCCTACTAGCCATGGGAAAAATAGAAGGACAGACTGAACCTTTTGGCAACCGGTCTAGAAGAGGAAAAACTGAATTCAAACCTGTCAAACTCCTCGTGAAAATTGACTTTGTGTCGCATTCTGCTGGTGCGAGGGGTTGTTAAATACATTCACCCATCCATTATTCTAACCTTCTTTCTTTCCTTCCGTACATCCTTCGATCCTTCCTTGCTTCCTTCCTTCCATCCATGCATCCTTCCTTCCTTCCTTCCTTCCTTCCTTCCATCGTTCCTTCCATCCATCAATCCATCTGTCCTTCGAACTATGAACCCTTTCTTCCTTCCATCCATCTAAAGTTCCTTCCCCCCTTCCTTCCATCAATTTTTCCATCTTTCGTTCCATCCATCCATCCATCCAGCCATCCTCCCTTTCTTCCATTTTCCATCTTCCATCCATCTATCCTTCCTTCCTTTCATCCATCTATCCTTACACTCATCTTTTCTTCTTTCCTTTCTTCCATTTATCCTTTTTTCGGTCTGTCTATTCCTATACTTCCTTCCTTCCTTCCTTCTTTCTTTCCTTTCTTCGATCCATAAATCCTTTCTTCCATTCATGCATGCTTCTTTCCTTCTATCCTTCCATCCATCTATCCTTCCTTCCTTCCATCCTTCCTTCTTTACTTCTTTTTTTCTGTTCCATCCATCCATCCATCCATCTCTCCTTCGTTCCATTCTTCTATCCATGTATACTTCCTTCATTCCATCCATCCATCCATCCATCCATTTATCCATTCTTAGTTCCATTCTTCCGTCAATCCTTCGCTCCTTCCTTCCTTCCATTAATCCTTCTTTCCTTCCATATACGAGGTCATTAAATAAGTTTCCAGGTTTTTTTCGTATGGGCACTTTTATTGATAGAACACACATGAAACTCTAGTCCCCCTCGAAGTAATCTCCTCCGGCTGCAATGTACTTGTACCGTTCTAACAACTTCTGGGAGGCCCCATGGAAGTCCTCTTGTGTGAGCGTGTCAATGACCTTCGTCATAGCCTCTTCCATCTCCTCAATTGTCTCATAAAGACAGCCTCTGAGCTTAGGGAATAACCAAAAGTCACAGGGAGCAAGGTCTGGACTATAAGGAGGATAAGGAACTGCCTTGATGCCCATCTTGGTCAAATAGTCTGTGACAAGGACAGAGTAGTGGACTGGTGCATTGTCCTTGTAGAAATGCCACTGACCTGATTAGAAGAGTGCTAGCCTCTTCCCATGGAATCTCTTCCTGAACCCCCTTAAAACCTCAACATAGTAACCCTAACCCTAACCCTTGGGCCAATCAACTCTGGTGTATTGACTTTCTTACTCCTTCCATACCTCTCATTATCCCTCAAAGACTCCCTGCCTTCCTTGAATCTCTTATGCCACTCAAAAACTGATGCTCGATTCATGCAAGATGCTCCAAAAGCAGTCTGAAGCATTCCATACGTTTCTGTGGCATTTTTTTCAAGTTTAAAACAGAATTTTTTGCATATCTTTCCTCTAAAGTGTACTTACGTCCAGATTGCATTTTTGAAATTCACCAGCTGTGACAATCAGGCTTTAGTAGGGTGTATTCCAATTGCTGCTGTAGCTGTTGATTTGAACCTGAAATCGTAAAAATTGGTCAGTCATCTCAATACTGAATTTTCAAGAGTCTATGACAATCTTAAATGCTTGTACAAAAAAGTCTGGAAACTTATTGAAAGCACCACGTTTCTATCTTTCCTTCTATCCATCTATTCTTCCTTCCTCTCCTCCTTCCACTCTTCCATCCAACCTTCCTTCTTTCCTTTCACCCATCTATCCTTCTTTCCTCCCTTTCTTCATTCCATCCTCCTTTCATCCCTTCCTTCCTTCTTTCCATCCATCCATCCATCCATCCAGCCAGCCAGCCAGCCAAACTATCCAACAGGTTTACATGACTAGCACTCGGACTCACATCAGCTAAAGATAAAGCATTTCAGATGGGAACTGCTAAACTGCATACACCGTTGTTTGTGTAAGACCAGCCATATATAACAGAAGAGTGGTGTCTCCCTTCACCCCAGATTATTTGAATAACAACACTCCCTCGGTTTTCATTTCACAGGTTTTCCTTATACCGGGTACCTATTATTTTACCCTTTACTGTTATGGAGTGTAGGCGCTGGAGGGTAGGCGCTGGAGGGATGCCTTTCCCAACGGCATTAGTACAAAGTGAAATGGACAGCTTCGTCCAAGATTTGAAGTGAATTTGTCGTTTCTATTTACTACACACCCCACCCAATGTTCTTTACAGTGGATGACTGAAACCCAACAATTCCTATTTTATTTAGGTTTAGTCTTTTGAGTTTCTCTAGTTTGGTCTTGTGCCGTATTAAGCAGATACTTGATTCGTGAATCCGATTTGTTTCGATGATAATTTAATTTAGAAAAGAGTGACGAACTCTTTCATTGTTATCTCCGTTATATCGAGAATTTTGAGGCTCAAAAATACGAAGCCTTAAAAACTTATCATTCAATTTCAAATTGAACTAAAAATTGTGTATTGCTCTCATAATAATCTCGCTGTGTACTCATTTTTGCGCGTGCGCGCGCACACACACACATAGTAATATAAACATAATCGTAATGATTAAATTAAATTGAAAATGTTGATATTCACAGTATAAACAGTGACCAGAACTTTCCTCTTTAGGAAAAAACTTTTTGAAGAGACATCTTTTGGGGAGCATGTTTTTATTTTTCCTTTCTTGTGGCGATTGCTTTGGGTGGGAAATTAAGAAAAATGGCCGGCTTTTTGCGACATGGATGGCTTCATGCCGATCTCTCTAATTAAGTAAAAAAGATAGTGAAAATAAAAAATCTTAGAAAAATCTTTGTTTCATGGATATTAGGAAGATGGCTGGAAGGTTTCTGACGTTATTCAAAAAAGAACAAAAAACCTAGCAAATGGTCAGCCGGAAGACAATCTGATACGTCCAATTGTCCAGTTTTTTGTCCATCTTTCAGCTAGATGATAATTCCTTATCTATTTTCTTCGACTCGTTTTTCACGTTCTTCTATACAACACCCGAGGTGGTAGTGCTATACGTTACCATCCAAATGGTAAAACATTAATTATATCATCTTGGACTCAGACAGAGATAATTTGAACCCTTGCAGCTAAATGTTCTTCCTCTTCGTTTCAGTAGTTTCTTTCAAGAATTTTTCTTTAATTTTTTTTATCCATAAAGGCCCCTTTTCTTTCTTTCTTTCTTTCTTTCTTTCTTTCTTTCTATTCATGTCTACCCCGATCTCTTTATCCCTTTGTGCCCTTTTCTCTCAATCTGTTTGTCTTGGATTGATTGACTGATTTCTTTCTTCACACCAATCATCATTATTCTATAATCATTTTCATTTTAAAAAACTTTCTTCATTTTAATTCTGGTTTCTTTTCTATCCTAAGATTCTTTCTTTCTTTCTTTCTTTCTTTCTTTCTTTCTTTCTTTCTTTCTTTTACAATCTATCTATGAGGGGAATGAATATAGATAATCTATCTTCATTCCTCACACTTATTTTACTAGTCCTATACATTATATTTTTTTTAATTTTATAAAACTTTCTTCATAGCTGTTCTATATGATACCTTTTCTTCCTCTGCCTTCGTCTTTTCTTCCATTCTCCTCTCAAATTTTCATGTTACTTTTTCTTCTTTACTCTTTCCATCACCTCTTTCCATTACCTTTCTTATTCTTTCTCTATATTATATGTAATCAAGTAACGAGTGCGTGTTAGAACACAAAGAGAAACTCAAAACTTAGATGGGAAATTCAACTGGAAACGCAGATAAGAAATCTCCGATAGCAAGCAAAAAGGATAAGACAGGGGAAGAATGCTGGGATACTTTGTGGTGAAAAGAAGAAAGCAACTCAAATAAAACAAACAATACAACGGGAGTAAATAAATCAGAAGTTAATGGCGAAAGAAGGAAGACTAAAAACATATCGAGACAGCATAAAACAATATAGACAAAACTAGAAATTCCAAAACAATTTTAAAAATTCTAGCTGCAAGTAGGAGGAGAATGCACCAACAAATACCAAACACCGGATGACAAGGAAGCAAAACAATTTTTGAGTAAAATATGGGAACTAAAAGCCGAACGGATAACGAACATAGGTAAAGAGTTGGAAGGACTCGAAGAAGGACCGATTCACTCAGAACAACACTCAAAAAAGTACCAAATTGGAAAACACCGGCCATACATGGCTTAAAAAGTTCATTTCCATCCACGACAGACTGGCCATCGAAATGAGTAGATGCTTACAAGAAACATTTTATACCCGAATGGATGACAAAAGGAAAGACTGCTCTCATCCAAAAAGACCACGAAAAGAACTGCCCCCCCCAACAACTACAGACCCATAACGTGCCTACCGGTGATGTGGAAAATACTAACGACACAAATTAGGCGGGAAGGGGGAGATTTACGATTTGCTAATAAGCCGCGGATTGTTCCCCGGGGAACAGAAGGGATGCAGCAAGGGGACCTGAACAGTAGACCTACTATGAATTGATCAACACATCCACAAGGAGAGTAAAACGAGACGAAAAAACATTAGATACCGCGTGGGTTGATTACGAAATGGCATATGATATAGTCCCACAAAGCTGGATAATAGACTGTATCAAAATGTACTTGATATCTGGCGAATTCATAACGTTTATCGAAAATACCATGGAAAACTGAAGAGTTGAACTAACAGCAAGAGGAAAAAGCTTAACTGAGGTGAAAATCAAGAGAGGGATCTTCCAGAGAGATGACTATCACCATTGCTATTTTTGATTGCGAGGATGCCACTCAATCACATACTCAGAAAAAGCACTGGCAGATATAAACTTCATAAATCACAAGAAAAATTCAACCACATAATGTACATGGACGACATCAAACTGTTTGCCAAAAATGAAAAGAATTAGAAACCCTTATACAGGCTGTAAGGATATACAGTGAATATATAGGGATGGAATTTGGCAGAGAAAAATGTGCCATACTAATAGTGAAAAGCGGAAAGCAGCAAAAAGAAAAAAAATCTTCTTCAGGATTTCGCATGCATCACGTTAAGTCGGGTGTGGACGTGAAGAAATAGATAGTGAAACCTTGTTATCCCCAGGCCAGCTCGATTATGAAAAGAATCAACATAGTAAATCTTCCCTGAAGACTTCATCGCCACATTTACCGACTTTTACCGACATTATTGATTTCGCTGAAATGCCACAGAATAGGAATTAATTAATGTTTTGTTTTCTTTTTTTCAATTTCCATAAAATTTAACTATGGGCAGACATGCATACATAAAATTTTCCATATCAGCTATCCTGTTGTGCATTTAATGATGTTAGAATGCAGTGGTTACACTTATAAGAAACTCCCAAGATTTTCTGTTTAAATTTTAAAATCAATAAATCCAACATTGAAGAAAGTCGTGAAAGAGGGATTTATTTTTATGAATAAAGTATTGTTTATAAGGAAGTAAAATTAAATTATTCTCCTCATTCGATTAATCTATCTGGTCATTTTCTGAATATGATTAAGTACTGTGTAATACTATTCGTTTATATTAACTGAACCATGGAATATCCACTGAGCTCGTAAAGATTGTTACTTTAAGAAAGTAATTATTGAATTTTAAATTCATTTCATTGTTTATTTTTCAAAGATTTTAACTTGTTCTTTTTTGTGATTTAATTAGATTCCTACTGATTTTGGGCTTAGGTACCATTCTTTGATTCAACAGAAAAACGTATACTTACGATAATGTGATGTTCAAAAAGATTAGAGAAAAACAAAGAAACAAATAATCAAAGATAATATCACACTTATCAATATATATATATATATATATATATATATATATAATATATATATATATATATATATATAATGAACACTGTGACATTGGTTTCTTCAGAGTAAGCCGATGAATAATTCCCCAAATATCCGTCTTTATTTCTAAAAGAAATGATAAAATCCCGTTATCTTTGATAGCATTTTACATTTTATCCACAAATTGATTGGACAATGCTGTAAATATGAGGGTTTATATATATATATGTTTCTCTATAAATCCCAACTTTCTATTTGGATTATTTGTTGTCATTTTTTCTTCACAAATTGTCGGATTACTATCCATTATTTTCTTCCATATATATATATATTATATATATATATATATATATAATATATATAATGTATTATATGGTAGTGTTTTTGACCCTAAATTTCATTCTTTCCGCATTCGTCCGATTAATATGGTTAATTGATTTGTGTGTGTGTGTGTGTGTGTGTGTGTGTGTGTGTGTGTGTGTTGTGTGTGTGTGTGTGTGTGTTCCTTGTGATTCATATTACGTCAAACCTTTAGCAATTGACTTTAACTGATTGTGATTATATCAATATTTCATATTCTATTCCGGCTTTTTTTCGGTTTCGAAATATGGACCACTCTTTAAGATGTTTATCTAATGTATATATACACACACACACACACACACACACACACACACACACACACACACACACACACACACACACACATATATATATATATATATATATATACAGATGGTTATCTAATGTATGTATATACATACATACATACATACATATATATATATACAGGGACTCATACACACACATATATACAATTATTTACTTACATATTTGACCAATGTCATCCGATTTTTTATTGTAATTTTTATTTCTTTGAGCAAGACAGCCGTGTTTTATTTCGATATTTCATGTTGAAAAAATTGTTGAAGCACGTAGCAGATTGCAGTTGCTGATGCTCGAGCGATCTGTTGATGTTTCTCCGTGCTTGTACGTGGGGATTTGCCACGAAGAAAAATGCCCTTTGCTCATTTTCTTTCCATCATTTTCTTTTCCTTTCTCTTGTTTGTTTTTATGTTCCCAAACTTACATCAACTCTTTGTTGTTTTTTTTCCTTCTCCTTTTATTATCTTTTCCAGTGTTTTTCATTTCAATGTTTTTTCGTTTTCAATTCTCTTTAGCATAAAAAAATCAATTAATTAAACATCTTTAAAGTTTTCTTTGGTGTCGATTTTCATTGTCGTTTCCCTTTTTGAGGGAAGAAGCAGGGAAGCAGTGTGTTCGGGTGAAATTTGTTTTCGATTTTGGAAAACAAAAAGAAAAAAGAAAGAAAAAACATTTACGGAGCTTCTTCAATTGTTGTAAAGTATTGTTTTCGTTTCATTGCTTTCAAGCATAAGTTTCAAATCGCGCACCCGTCTTCATTTGAATTTGAAATATAAAATGTCACTTTTTAAAGAATTTAAACATTCTGATCTGTACTTTTTGATTACACCATTCAGATTTTATTTTGAAATGCATTGTTTCCAGAACAAAATTGTAAGATATCATTTTCAGCACTTACTCATATTTATCAGTGCAATATATCGTGTTTCAGTTTGTATTTTTATTATTATAACTTATTTGATGCTGGGAGATTTTGTTTTACAACTTGTTTCTCATAGTCTGTAGTTAATATATATATATATATATATATATATATATATGTATGTATATATATATATATATATATATATATAATATATTATATATATATTGGTGTGTGTGTATGTGTGTGTACGAGGATAATTAAATAAGTTTTTAGACTTTTTCGTTATGGACACTTTTATTGATAGTACACAGATGAAACTCTAGTCCCCTACGAAGTAATTTCTTCTTGTTGCACTTGTTGTACTGTTCCAACAACTTTTGGAAGGCCCCATGAAGTCCTCTTGTGTGAGCGTGTCGATGACCTTCGTCACAACCTCTTTCATCTTCTCAGTTATCTCATAACGACAGCCTCTAACCAAAAGTCATAGGTAGCTGTTCACTTGAACCTGAAATCATAAAAATTAGTCAGTCATCTCATAAGATGTATAGCAATAACATACTGAAATTTCAAGAGTCTACGACAATTTTAAATGCCTGTACAAAAAGTCTGGAAACTTATTGAATGAACCACGTATATATATATAGTCATTATAGTCTGTAGTTTTAACGATATATATATAGTTATTAATATATATATATATATATATATATATATATATATATATATATATATATATATATATTATATATATAAAAGTCATATTTTTTTAAATTCAGACATGAATATATAAATATATACGCACTTAAAATCGAATTAGAATATTAACTCATTGAAGGATGAAAAATTGTAAAAATGTTGGACAGTGATCACCAAACAATCAAATAAAAAATCGAAAAGACTGGCAAAATTAGAACAATAGATATGCCGGCAAAATAAAACCAAACATCCTTAGAATATGTTTTTCAATAAAGATAGATAAAAACAGAAATATACATGATATAGTATTAGTATATCATGATATAGTTCATTAGTATATCCTGAACATTTTACTAACATCG
>CAUZXS010006349.1:55000-62500 GCA_963585895.1 Sepioteuthis lessoniana
GAAAAGCCAGAATAGAAAGAATGTGTATCTCTCTCCTTATGTCGAAGAACCTTTAAACTCAAAGGTTATAAAATGTTTCGTACCTGAACTAAGAAGTCGTAAGTGTTTTTCGTGTTTCGGGATTCCTATGTTCTATGTATATATGTTATGAACATTCTATGTACGTTTCGCATATCCGTATCATGGGTATGGTACAAATCACTAATTTTCTTAAGTATGCCAAACAATAATATTATTTTAAGAAATATGGACTTGAAATACATTCTTTTTTGTCAAATATGGTTCAATAACGATTAGATTCAATTGGGTAAGCAGTTTGTTTAGAGCACTATACATATATATTGTTCAGAAAACTATATATATATATAGTGGAATTCGTTTGTCTAACGAAACCATTCATCAGGTCTGCTGATATAAAAGACCCTCGATTGGTCATTATAATCCGTTTTTTCTCTTCTCGAATTTATAAATAAACTATTATCAGTAGTTCATATGTTAAAACTTCTGATAATTTACTCAACAAAACAAATAAATCTTTTGACAGTCATCATATACAAATTTTCTTGCAAGTAAATGGATTAAAAGTTTAGAAAATCATCTTAAGAAAACTAACATTACATTACTCTTTGCAGTTGACCAAATAATCAAAATTTGCACATAAACCAAACATTGCTTTTCTTTCAATATAAACAAAAATTCGGTTTACTACTTAGTGGGATCTTTGCTTGTCTTTTTCTTGAATTTCTTGAATAAGGTTTCCAAAAATTGATAATATTCAAAGATTCTAGATATTGCCGTTATATAGATTATATATCATTTATATATCCACCAAATAATGACTTAACAAAAACATACGAATAAATTAAACAAAATAGAACCTACAATAGACTTTTTCTCCGTGCTAGAAATTAACATCGATGTCCTTATACGTCACTGCAACATTGATATGGTGGGGATAAAAATGGAATGATCATTTTTATTTCTAAGTTTATGATAAACTTTGAATTTTAATTTGTAGCTATTATTTATAAAAATATATTTTAAAAGTATCCTTTTTAGATATATTCTTAATAAATAATAGCAAGAAATTAGAATGCAAAGTTTATCATAAATCTACCAATAAAAATGATCATTCCATTTTTATTCACATCATACCAATGTTGTGGTGACATATAAGGATGTCGATGCCGAAAACATTTATAAAAGATGTGACTGACGACGAACTTGGCGAGGATGACAAGGACAAGAGGGTAAGATTAAAAGTTCACATAAATATTGAATCGCAGCTGTTGCATAATGTCCGTGTAGTCACAGCGGTGTTGAAAGTCGATGAGGTCAAAAGCTGTAGACTCTAAAAGTTCTTGGCGATAGCGAGTATAAAAAAGATCAAGATAGTCTTTGTGCTTGGTGCAGGTTATAATGTTTAGCTCCATGGTCAGGAATCTGGAGACGGTCGAAGAGGAGGACGCATCGCAGGCAGAGGCTAAAGGATCGATGTATATCCTGGTTTATTCAGTCACAGCAGTTACGAAGAGTGGCTGATAGAGCGAGCAGTGTTGTCGCTCGAGGAATGGAGTGCAGCAGGTCTGGTGATGCAGGAACTAGTCAGCTGCAGGTTTGTTGTTACAAGAACTGTTCTGTTTCAGGTCTGATTGGCTGCTTCTTCGTCGTCTTGTGGTATCTATAAAAATCCTTAAACAGATCAAAGATGGGAAGCAAGACTATTCAATCTTGAGAAGGACTGTTAGGTTGACTTTCAGTATGGGAGCCTTTAAAAAGGCTGTATATTTTTGACTTTCAGAAATTTTAGTTCTGTTAAAAACTGTTTGAGAGTGCCGTTGTGATTGGTCGAATGCTGGTATCGGCTCTGTTGCGTCTACAGCAATGATTGGTTGAATTCAGCGTTTGCAGCTTACAGGTGGGAGAGGCGCTGGTGAGGGGTGTGCTGCTACCAGTGGAAAGGAATTCGTTTTAACTCCCTCCGGGCACAAACCCTGCTGCTGACTGCGATTTATCTGACATCCCACAAGGTCTTTTTATGGTGGGGCCATGCACCAATCGAGATATATGCGGCAGGTACAGTAGTTCTTGATCACACCGGCATTCCCCTTTTGGGACGCCAAAGGCACCAAACTATAAACTTAGACATTCAAGCAGGCAAGGACCGGGGAGACGCCCCCCTCCGAGGCCAAGGTGTCATAGTTAGCAAACAGCCAGTCAGTACGAATATCAGGCGGCCGCCCCGAGTGTGCATCGCTGACTTAAGTTTTGTTGTTAGAGACTGCTATTCTATAGAAGGGCAACGTGCGTGAGTGGTGAAAATTCTGCATTGTCGAAGCAGAAAGTCTTTCTTACATATTGTATGAGCCATAAGAAAATATCTCATGCTTCTGACAAGAGGAGCTTAAAATGCAAACTGTTTTGTTTTGCAATTAGAGATGATCTCCAGGATTATTTTTCTCAAAAAGGTTGTGTCGGTAACGGAAAATTTCACTCGCCAATGAACGGGTAACGTTATTGTTGATACCGGTGTTTGTCGTTTCCGGTTGGAGGAAAGAATCCCTTTGTTGACGTCATAGCTGACTCTCTTTTTTTAAATGGGGAATCTAAAGATTTGAGTAACCGGAGAGCTACGATAACAAAATCAAAAATGGAATAAACATAGGTTTTTACTTAAGAATTTGTAACTCCACATTTTTAAATGATCAACTCGATTCTGGAATTCCTTTGTACAACTTCAAAATTTTCACCTTAAAGAAAACTTTTTGAACACTAATTACCTTATTATATTTTTGAACGAACGCTAAGAATTTTTTCATTATTTCTTTTAATTTTTTAAATTGAAAATAATTTTCGTATGAAACATCATAACATCACCTTGAAGACGGTTTAATGAAAAAGTGAAAGGTAAACCATTGGCATATAAATACATCTGAATATTTTGCTAATTCACATCTTTATATTTACATAGTCGGATTTATTTCCATTTTTTTGTAATGTATATTTTTCTGTAAAAATATATGTATAAGGAGATTTTTTGTGAATTTTAACAAGTTAAATTTATATATATTAGTAAATATTAAAACACACTCAGACACATTAGATGTTAAAACACTTGATAATTTTCCTGCTACTCAAGTTTCATGAATGTCGGTTAGAAGAAATTATTAAGTAATCATTTTCGTCGCTTAAATATTTTTCATGTGAGATAAATATATTTCACTTCAGATTTAAAATATTGCCTTGTCACTTTATATATGATAAAAAAACAATGAATAAGGTCAGTATTTTTGGAACAAGCAAAATAATTTTTCAGAAATTTTTCCCTAAATTTTTGGATTTTTTGGTTTATAGTAAAAATCATTTCAATATCATCGTATCTGATGTTTTGATGCTATACAAAATAACGGCAAATCAAACAACTCGAAGCTTGAACAGAGCTCTGTCATTAAATTTTCTGCTGCTGAGAAGTGCAAAACATGTGAAATTTACAGAAGAATGTGCGATGTTTTCATCTAAAAAAATGTTTACAAATGGGCTAAACGTGAGTCGAAAAAACAGTCCATAGCATAGTAACACCCAGACTATCTGTTCAGAGACAAGAATAGGGATCATCACAATTGATTTCTTTGAAAAAGTGTAAACAGTGCTTCTTATTGCTAACTTCTTTTGCAATATTCACCCTCGTATATATATATATATATATATATATAAGAAGTGAGGGCAAATGCTTTGAAGTTCTTGGGCCATGAAACGAACTTATTTCTTATGCTGTTAAACAAACTTGGCATAACGTTTCTTTAACCTTTAAAAAGTTACAACTAATACTATTATAGAAGTATGATTATTTGGAAAATTCTCGTCTTTGATATTTAAGAATAGAAATTTGTTTTAAAACGCCTCTAGTAGCCTTAAGCAGTGTTCTATTTATAGAATTTATTTGTATATTCGACTTGGGTGTAATATCAGGTTCAACAGTTTAATAACAATATGATTCAGCGGATCATAACGAAGTCTTCTTGATGTTTAGATTAGAGAAACAGTGAGGGATAATAATTGGCTTACAGAAGATTCGAGTTAATAGGAATACAACAAGAATCGTGCAGGCTGTTGCTTAAGTTATGAAAAGCAATATATAAACAATGAACGAACGCCACATTTACTTTCTCAAACTTTGGTAATCAAGACCTTTGACAAGTTACCTCTTAGCTATTTCCCAACAGATGTTCGACTAATCCGCTATCCAGGGTAATGAGGGTGGTGGGAAATATCACATCGCACTAAAATTCGTAAGTCTCAAAGGATGCTCGATCGACTTTGGCTACATAGTTTTTGTTAAAAATATTTTTTAAACAAGCAATATCAGTCATTTACTACAATTCTGGGTTGTTGAAATATTAAAAATTATTTCGAGTTGTGGTAGTAGTAGTAGTACTTCTTGTTGCAAGTTGTGTGCAAATTCTCTTGTGCGTCTTTGAAATTTTGGGAGAGACATTAAAACAATTTATAATAAGATACACTCACTTAAGAACCGCCTTTAGTGGCCTTTAAACTCAGTGTCGAGTCACTTTCTATTCATAGAATTTATATGGCAATTAACTGTAAATAAATAAATACTTAGCATTTAAAAGTTTTCTTATCGAAGAAATTGTTATGATCAGGGTGAACGTGAAAGCGGACCTCACATTATTTTTAACAAAATATTGTCCCATTTTACATGTAAATCTATTGACATGAGCTGAGCTGTTCTTATGTGTATGAAAAGTATGCATATAGACAGATGAATTGATGGGGTAGTAGGCAGATGGGTAGGTCGATAGATTTAGAGGAGGTAGACACATCCACACACACACACATTTAATTTTGGGTACATAAGATTATATGTATATATACATAGCAATCACAGAAAATTGAATAATGTTAGCATGTATGTATTTATATTGTCTGCTGATATGTACGTATATGTGCATATGATAATTCATCTGTTTTTGGAATCTTGCGATTCTTGGTTATATATATATATATATATATATATATATATATATATATATATATATATATATAAACACACACGTATATATATATAAATATACACTTAGAAACATTGTATCTGATGTTTATGATTAATAGGAAGATTATATCTGTTTACATGTTAGTAAGTATCTAATATTTATTAAGTACAAATACCACGAGATTGTACGATGCGACAAACTGCAACTTACATGGATGAGTGTGTTTTCGTACACATGCTCACACACAAGCGTGCGCACACATATACTGAGAGAGAGATTCAATCACATACATGTATATGTGTGTATGTGTGAATATATATATCCATTTACTTACTGATATATTTTCCACATGACGTGAAACTGGGAAAGCAATTGATTTTGTATATTCATGTGGACAAATTCCACTCATATGTTCCTGTATTTCTGTATTTCTGTCTGCCTGTTTCTCTCAAGAACAAAATTATAGAATCCCTATATTTAGATGATATTCACTCCAGCTTTTTAAAAAGATTTCTTCTCATTGAAAGGGATAAGGCTTTAATTTATCGGCCAGTGCCTGAAGCGCTCCAAATGAGAATGCTTTTTTTTGCTCTGTACAATGGGAGACGCTTTTTCTGCGGGGTACCCACTTAAAATCAACCTCATAGAGCATTAATCATACGGGCCGCCACCCCCGGAATTTTGGACGGGAGGCACCTGGTGTTCATATGAACTAACCACCAAGAAAAGTTTCTAAGTCATTCGATCGTTGAAATGATTCCCTCTTAGCAGCTTGACATCTAACCACAACCGAGAGGGTATCGCGATATTTAGCTTGGAGAGTCATCTTCACGTAACAATTACCAAAACAGTAGGTAAGCACTGTTAGACAAATATCCTTATTTTTACTGCCAGTAAAACCTACTGGTTGTAAAAGGTTTCATTTATTTGTTTAACCACGTATCAACTCCTTATCCCGAAATCTGATTCATTTGTAAATGTTTGATTTTAATCATAACTATTTATGCTTTCAATGTTCCCATGATTTTTCTAAAAATCACAATTTTTTGAATTGTCTATAATAATAATCATTTGTTTGCACAGTTATATGGTACCTAGTATTCCTCTCTCACGCTAATAATCTGCGCACAGATATATGGTTTCAAATATTCTTATTTATTTTTAATTGATACAATTGATAGGCTTTAAAGTAATTATTTCTGTTTAATAAAGAACATTTACTTGCACACAGTTATATTGTTTCAAGTATTTCTATCCAGCACTAATAATTTGCAAGTAATTATATAATTTCAAGTGATACCATTTAATTGTATACTTAGGAAGTGCAATGAAGGCTACAAATTTACAAAATCCTGAGAAAAGATTAACCACCTTATGTACATAGATGGCATTAAGCTATTTGCAAAAAATAAACAAAATTTGAGACTGATATAAACAATAAGTATATTCAGCCAGCGTATAGGAATGAAATTTGGCATAGAAAATGTGCTATGTTCCTAACGAAGAGTGAATAAATACAAATAACGGAAGGAATAGAACCGTCAAATCAAGAAGAATAAGAAAAGGAGAAAAGAATCGTTTGGAGAAAAGGAAAATTAGAAGTACGTGGGAATATTGGATGTGGACAGCATCAAACAAGCAGTGATGAAAGGGACAAACACCTGGGCAGTCCCACTTGTAAGATACTTGGGACCATTCTTAACTCAGACAAATGAACCAGATGACAAGAAACTTGATGACGACATCGACAGATGTGTCAAGAAAAGAAGGAATAAGATGACTTGACAGTTTTGAAGGTTTCGTGGATACATTAATACGAGGACTCGAGGATTACATTAAGAAAATAGAGAAAGACTAATAACAGCGGCCAGTAACATCAGTGACAACAATATAGGAAACAGAGTAACATCAAAAGCTAAAAAACAGAATTAAGAACAAAAGCAACTGTGTGGATATTTCAAATGACAAATTGGCGAACTCACACCTAGACACGGCCATGAAAGGGAAACCTTTAGAGAGAAGCTTAATGTCTTCTACCAACAGTCCAAAACAACGCCATAAAGACCAATTATATTGAAGCGAAAATAAATAAGATGCAAATGTAGGTTATATGTTGACAAAGATGAAACGATTAATCGTATAATAAGCGAATGCTGCAAACTAGCATAAAAGGAGTACAAGACTAGATATGACTGGGTGGAGAAGGTGATCCACTGGGAATTGTGCAAGAAACTGAATTTGACTATTCTACCAAATGGTATACGGACAAACTAGAATCCGTTCCAGAGAATGAGACGTAAAATTCTCTGGGATTTTGAGATATAACCGGATCACTCAATTCCGACCAGAAGACCAGACCTAGTATTAACAAAAAAATAAATAAATAAAGGAAAACATGCTATCTTGTAGATTTTGTCCTTCCAGCGGACCATAGAGTGAAAATGAAAGAAAGTGGGAAGAGAGACGATTACTTGGATCTTGCCAGAGA
>CAUZXS010006349.1:67500-104006 GCA_963585895.1 Sepioteuthis lessoniana
ATGGTGCTTATTTTCCTGATTCGTTATGCTAAAAGTTTTGTGAATACGGTTCGATTTCAAATGTTTTAATAAAATATTCTGTTAAAAGCCATTCTCCGCGGATAAAATTGCTTTTTACAAGCCTAAACTTTGCAATGACTGTATTTCAGATTAGAAAAAAAACAAAAACTATAACAGTAAAAAAAATTTCTATTTATTTTACATTGCATATATATATATATATATATATATATATATATATATATATATATATATATATATATATAGTGTGTGTGTGTGTGTGTGTGTGAATTTCAACTACTTGTTAATTTTGAGTAATAGTTATGTAAAACTGTTCCAGCAGATTATCATAAATTTAGTCATGAGAGAACAATATTTATGCACTTAAATGGATGGAGAGAAGAAGAAGAAGAAGAAGAAGAAGAAGAAGAAGAAGAAGAAGAAGAAGAAGAAGAAAGTTCTTTTTTCTATACAACACAGACTTACATACTGTTACAACATATACCTCATCATATTTGATGACATTTGCATAAATGCATGAGTACTTGGAGTGTGCAACTCTCTGCACATATATCATGTCTACAAGAATGAATAACCTGTTACATGTACATATCTGCATAAATATATAAAGAAAAGAATACTAAATATACTTGCATCATATATGTTGGTGCAGTCTTTCTAATCTAACCAAGAAATTCCCCACAGAATATTATAACATGAGAATTGAGGTTAATAGCGAAATTCCATATTATTATTAATTTTTGACGAGTTTTTCTTCCATCTTAAATTTTATTGCTTTTATTGCAAATCCCTGGATGCTATTCTATGATCGTTAAGTAAGCTGCACCAATCGGAAATAAAGAACACACACACACACACACACACACACACACACACACACACACACACACACACACACGTATGTATATATATATATATATATATATATATATATATATATATATATATATATATAAAGGAGGAAAAACGACATATGAAAGAACCAGATATATGCACAAATGCCGACAAGCTGGGCAGTATAAAATCTGAAATAGTTATTACCTCATCACCCCTCTGACTTGCAAGTTTCATGCAAAAAACAAGCACAATCCTCAGACAAGAGGTTGTAGTTATTTTCTCTGATGGTAGTATGCTTTTTTCCAAAAGCTTGAAGCTGTCAGTCACAGTATTCAAAGGTAACAATTATTCTAGTTATATATATATATATATATATATATATATATATATATATATATATATATAATGTTTGTATACTTATATACATTGTTTATATATATATATATATTGTTTATATATATATATATATATATAGTATTGCCAATTAGTACAACTCAACCAATTTGTTAATGATACTAGGATTTTATAATTTCTTCTGGAATATTATGCCATGAAAATTGATACCATTAGGCATTGTTTATTATCAAAATCTGAAACCAAAATTTAAATTTCCATATTGTCAATGAAAATAAAATTGAATAAATCTAAATGTATGTATTAGAGGTGTACTTTTTTTGGACTGTTACATAGTAATATTTTTGTAAAATATTTTTTATCGAAATATAAAATTTCTGAAGTAATATTTTATTTCATATAATAATAATAATAATAATAATAATAATAATAATATTTATTATTATTATTATTATTATTATTATTATTATTATTATTATTATTATTTAGGGCTTGTTCCCTTGATGATTACGTCAACAAATTCTGTTATAAGTTTAAAAAGAAAACTTCGTAGCATCTGATGAAGCTGTGTAAGCTCAAGTGAGAATAAACTGTTTTTTTCAATAACTTGTTTTTATTTTTTTAATCATATATCAAAACCACATTATCGGATATAATTATCGAATGTCTGTCTGTTTGTCTATCTGTCTCTCTCCTATATATATAACGATTGTTGTTGGTCCAACGAAAGAAAAGCATTGACCAGTTATCTGGGACCGTAGAATACACCGACTGCATATGTGCAGAGGGGAAAGACGTCCCCAACGAGTGTCCTAGATATGACACTAAACAATCTGATGGTGAGGTTTCAGTAATACTGGAGATTTGGGGAATGCGGAGTATCCCTTCATTGCCATCGCTCACAGGTTCACTCTTGCCCGGAGTGATAGCACCTGATAGGGTCATATCTACGGGTCAAATAGAACTAATCAGTCTATTTTTGCTCAGCTGAGTTGCTTGATATAGAACTGTTTTTGACATTCAAACTGCATTTACGCTAAACTGAATTGTTTTAATTAGAACTGTTTGACTAAACTGAATAGCTTGAAATAGAAATGTTTTTGACAATTAAACTATGTACTCATGCTAAACTGAATTGTTTGAAATAGAACTGATTATTTGTATAAAAATGGATTTGGCGTTAAATAGCCTACAAAGGTTGATATGCCATAAAAAACCAACCAACCAACCACAGAAAAGTAGTAAATGTTTAAAAATAAATAGGTCCGCACATGATTTCAAATTTGGTATTTTTTATGGGTTTTTAGTGAACTATCTGTGATAATTTGGCCATTTTCATTTTTAATGTGTAGTTCTTTATAGTTTCTCTATAGAGAATTTTCTTTTAGGGTTTTGGAGTAAGTTATATAAATCGTTAATGTTACTCCATGAACATTCCCAAAACATAAAACAATCCTCTAATATCTAATAAATCCCATGTTGCTGTATTTTTTCCTTTGATTTTCCGCAAAATATGGTAAGGTTTCGGTAGCGTATGTTGGTGCCATTTTAGTTCCCATTGCTGTTCCTAAGGTTTGGATGAAATTTTTGTTGTCGAATAAATTCTATACCATCAGTAATAAGTTTTTTTTTACGAAATTTTGGTGCAATATTTCTGGTTATTTTTGTATCCAAAACTATTTGACCTATTTTCCTAATTTATGCAGGAAAATCACTGTTGTTATGAATGTGTCGGGATCAGTTTTTTGTGATATTGAGTTTAAAAAGTGGATCTCATAATGTGGCTTTTGATCTTATATGATAATTGTTGCAGTAGAATATCTATTAGTTTGCTGAGTCTGTTATTCGGGCATAATGGACCTACTATTATAGGTCAAAGTTTGAGGTCACTGGGGTTTGGAATTTATATGTATTCAGATTTTGTGCTTTAACAGTTATTTTCATTTCCTCAGACTTGTGAATTTTTGGTAATACGTAAAAACTGCGAGTTTTTTGGATGTAGTTAGCTTGGAAGTGCTTTTGTTTTTTAGTTAATATTTCATTGTGCATTCTGCAGAATTTTGTAATTTTTAATATGATATCATTGTCCATGTTTGTATTAATTAATCTATGATTGGATCCCTTGGGATTTCCTGGATTTTTGTTCTGCAATATATTAAAATGACTATAGCGCTTCCTTTTCTGCTTCTTTTGTAATTATGTCGTTGTTTTCCGTCATAATTTAAAGGTTGTTACGGGTGTTCATTTTTTCTTGCAAGAGCGTTCCGAAAAATGTGTTTAACTCACTTTGTCCGGGATGAACTCGGATTTTTTTTACAAGGGACTCGTCTGTATTTTTTTCCTTTCGCTACCAATATAAATTTTCGTTCAAATATTTTGAGTTCTCTTAGATTACTTTTTGAAGTGGGGTAAAATTTTAGAACACTCAACGCATCGAGTGTCAGAATACAAAAATAAAACAGGTGGAATATGGAATAAATGACAGAAGGAAAATCCTTTTTGGTTGAAAACCCGAAAATAACATTCATAATCAATTGAAATTTAAGCTGCAATTCAAAAAATGTCATCTAACGAATAAAATACGCAAACTTTCCACAAGTACTGAAGAGTAGAATCTCTTTACATAAAAATAACAACAAATTACCAGAAAATAGAAAACATTAAATATCAGAACACCTTTTTGAACGAGGCAAGTGAAAATAATGCGAACACACACACGCACACACACACATATATATATACTCACAGGCACACCGTCTAGCTTAAAACACATCTATTTATGTGGTTTAATACATTCTCACACATTAAATCACCTAAAACCCTTGAAAATTTGTATGTATACATATTGTGTGTGTGTGTGTACATGTATGTATTTGCACTTATATATATATATATATGTGTGTGTGTGTGTGTGTGCGTGTGTGTGTGTGTGTGGTATATTCGCATTATTTCAAAGTCTCACTTGCTGCGTTCATATTTTGTTTTCTATTTTCTGGTAATTTGATGTTATTTGCATGTAAAGACACTCTACAATTCAGTACTGGTGTGGGTAGAGTGCTCGCCAATGGCCCGGGAGATCGGGGTTCAATCCTTGGTGGAGTCATACGGAAGACTCAAAAAATGATACTTGATGCATCATAAGAGAGGTATCAAGGGTAAAGTGAAGCATTCCAGGGAAAGCCCTCCCCAATACCTAGGTGTAGTAGTGAATGAAAAAGGAGCCTTTGAGTCGCCCACGGCTACGGTCGGCTTTTTTCCTTACTTTATATATATGTATATATATATATATGTGAACAAAAACTAGAACAAAATATTTATCTTGAGATAAAATAAAGGGAAAGATCATACTTTTAAGAGTATAGCAGACTTGAAACCGAAAGGCCACCGGTGAGCTGCATTTTTGACACCTTTGTGTCCATTGATCCAGTTTAAGCTATAATCAGGCATTCGTGCCTGGACTCATGTTTGAGTCCTTGTCCAGCTAGGCTCATCAGGCTCACTAAGTGAGCCGATCACCAGCATAGTCCAGCAGAGCACGAACTTTGGCTCGTGCCTGACCTAACCCCATAACCCACACTATAATCCGATCTTCCAGTCTTTTACCTTGTGTCAAGTCCTGTCTGGTGAGAGGCAGAGACAAATAGGGTCAAACAAGAAAAAGAAGGGAAAGAACAAAGAAGGAAGCAAATTTACCCCTGTCATTATATCTTTATATGAGTGTACATACATGTATACCTGTGTGTGCGCGCACACACACAAATACACACTCACCGAGAAAACTTATATACAAAAAGAACGAATAAACATTTACATTGAGGTTTTCATGGACAATTAACTCCACTGAGACATCCACAAACTCAGAATCTGGAATTAAACAAAATCAAAACAACGTATCAAAATAATCTTTACTATAAGCCAGAACTTAATATTTATCAATGTCCGAAACACGTGTAGCGCATAATCTTCACTATGATTTTCAGTTACTGGTAAAATCTTTTGGTGAACTATTGTATTTTTAAACGAAGTGTCTTTTAATCCCCAAAATTATTTTTAGCTAAACTATTTCGAAATCACGAAAGATTTGTTTAAATTTATCGCGCTAAACCCAGGCACTATGAAGGGAGTGTTTAGAATTTGAGGAGAATGAAAAAAAAACAAAAAAAAAACACAACTTTAGAATGGAAAATTCTCGGAAATCAACTGACGTCTAATTCTTAGAAAATGTATTTTAAAAATTCCGTTCACCTACTCGTTAGTTAGCAGGAATCGAAATGCTAGGGCAGTTCAAAGAATCTTCACTATGTGGTGTTCGGAGAAAATCGAGTCAGTAAAATGTCTCTAATTTAAAAAAACATTGATTTTCCGTTACTTGTAAAATCTTTTGGTGAACTATTGTATTTTTAAATGAATAGTCCTTTAATCCCCTAAATTATTTTCAGCTAAACTATTTAAAATCACGAAAGATTTGTTTAAATTTACGGCACTAATCTCTATATGGCTCATGAATTCTCTCAATCGATGAAAAATACGCACCTGATCGTCTAAAAGCAGTAAGTAAAGTTACCGCCCTCAGTTCAACTGGAAAGTCGTCCGAAGCCTTATATCTAGTAAAATATGACCAGCCTCTTTGGAAATAAAGTCTAAAAATAAGACAGTGAATATAAACCATAAAGGTGATACAGGAAAACCTCAGGGTAAGTAAGATACAAAATAGCAAGAAAATGGACTTCAACTAAGTTAAAACTTAGTGTTTTTTCCTATTTTGTGACCCGCTGCTCATGGACAAGCACCATGACTGTTCTCGGTCACATCTGTGTCAGGCGCGCAGATAATAAACAACCTCTGGGTCTGGTAGAGCCACAATGTACCTCCAATGATGAAAATGTCGAATCATTATATTACACAACGTAGGACCTAGGCAACGGGTTTGGGTGTCATGATCGGCAGGTGCTCTCCTGATAGCCAACACGGGAGATTCTAATGTCCTCCTATGAATGTTGGCTGCTTTTTTCAGGTATACGAATGATGACTTAATGAACGACAACAACCTAAACGAAAAACACGGACTAGGGAAGACAATCAACTTGCACTCCACTGCTATTTTAGAAGCAACCCTTCACAAAGAGGATATAGGAAAAGAATGATAGAGATCTGACAAGAATGTGCTAGTTTTCAGACAATTGACTTGCCGACCAAGTTAGAACAATGATAAAGAAAGGTTGGTTTTCTGACCTTGAAATACTAGAAATACATCAGAAAACAAAAAAACAAGATAATGATACAATACCAGACACATCTAATGTTGTCAAACAAAACAACCTAACTGCCAACTTCCGAAAATGGAAAAGCCTCACAGCCAAACAACGCACAACCAAGCAAACCTAAAGAAACACTATCACAAGAACAAAAGGTTAATTTAGAAAACTTAAAAAGAATTATAAACAGTGAAAAGACTACTTTACCATCATTAAGAAACATAGAATGGAGAAAAATTAACACGGAAACGAATAAAATAAATCAAATATTGCCTTTCTATCAACGAAAAATCTAACCGAATTAAATGAACTCATTTATGCAGGGGGGAAATTAGTTTTTGAGAAAATTGGGATCCCCTAAAAAAGCACGAAGAAAGAATCAAAACCAGGATAGGAAATTCGACTGGAAACACAGATAAGATATCTACGAAAACGGACAAAAATGATAAAGCAACAACAAAAAAAAAAAGATACTGGAATATGTTAAAACAAAAAGAAAAAGGCAACACAAGGAAGAAGAAGGCCCGAAATCGGAAATACACATACATTTACTCAAAACGACACTAAAAATATCTAACTGGAAAACACCAGGCCATGATGGAATACATGGTTTCTGGTTCAAGAAATTCACCTCCATTCATGACAGACTAGCACTAGAAATGAACAGATGCTTACAAGGAGCACAAGTACCTGAATGGATAACCAAAGGAAAGACCACATTGATCCAAAAGGACCCAAGTAAAGAAACTGCTTCAAACAACTACAGACCCATAACCTGCCTACCGAGTAAGGGAAGAGATTTACGACTCGCTAACAAGCCGCGGGTTGTTCCCTGAGGAGCAGAAAGGATGCCACAAAGGATCCAGATACACAGGAGAGTTACTTTTCATAGATCAACACATCCTAAACGAGAACAAGACCAGATGGAAAATCTAGCTATGGCCTGGATTGATTACAAAAAGGTATATGATATGGTTCCGCATAGCTAGATAATAAACTGCCGTAAAATGTGCAAAATATCATATGAAGTCATAAACTTTATCGAGAAAACCATGAAAATCTGGAGAGTGGAATTGACAGCTTAGCTGAAGGAAATATCCAAAGAGGTATATTTCAAGGAGATACACTATCACCGTTACTCTTCATAATTGCAATGATGCTCAGCCCGATACATATTTACCAACCTCTCCGCTCGGTCAATTTTTAAGCGGAGTTTAACAGGTTTGAATTCAGAGTTTTCCTTCTCCAAGACTAGTTGCCTCACCAAGGTTAAAGAACCCAATCTTCCCTTCTATTTACCCATACCTGGTGGGAGAAGAATTGGATTCATACCTTTCCCAAGGGTATTAGTGATATGTGAAATGCAATCAGTCGCGTCTAGGATTTGAACTCGTGTCGCTGTGTCCATTTCCTACGACGATAACCATTACACCACGGGCTACCCCTTCCATAAACCTTAATATCCATATTTACCAATCCCTCCGCTCGGGCACGATATGACACAAAGTCAATTTTTAAGCAGAGTTTAACAGGTTTGAATTCAGCCAGCAGATCGCAAGAAAAGATCAATCACCTAATGTACATGGATGACATCAAGCTATTTGCAAAAAATGAAAAAGAAATGGAAACTCTAATACACGCAGTTAGAATATACACTCAGGAATGGAATTTGGTCTAGAAAAAATGTGCAATGCTATAAATGAAAAGTGGCAAACGACATTTGACTGACTGAATGGAACTACCAAGTCAAGACAAGTTTAGAACGCCCGTAGAAAGGAAATCTACAAATACTTGGGAATCTTGGAGGCTGACACCATCAAACAAGTGAAGATGAAAGACAAAATTATGAAAGAATATCTCTGAAGAACTAGAAAGCTACTCGAGACAAAACTATCTAGCAGAAACCTTATCAAAGGAATAAATACCTGGGCTCGTACCCCTCGTTAGATATTCCGGACCCTTTGTAAAGTGGACCGGAGATGAACTTAAGCAAATGGATCAAAGAATAAGGAAACTAATGACCATGCATAAGACCCTACATCCTAGAGACGACGTTGACAGACTATATGTATCAAGAAAGGAGGGAAGAAGAGAACTTGCCAGCATTGAAGACTGTTGCAGCCATCAAAAACAATAATGACTACACGGTGACCAACAGAATGACAATAACTAGGAAAAAATGTGAAGAAAAACAACTCAAAGGGCGCTTTAAACGACTAATAAACGACATTTCGCAAGAGAAAACCTCGACGTGGCTAAGAAAAAGAAACTTTAAAAGAGAAACAGAATCTCTTCTAACGCCTTAAGAACCAATCATATCAAACTGAGAATAGATAAGACGCAACAAATTAGCGAATGTAGGTTATGTGGTGATAGAGACGAAACCATCAATCACATAATAAGCAAATGCAGCAAATTAGCACAGAAGGAGTAAAAGACTTGACACAACTGGATGGGCAAGGTGATCTACTGAGAGATGTGCAAGAAATTTAAATTTGACCATACGAACAAAGGGTATATGCACAACCCAGTAGCTGTCCTGGAGAATGACACACACAAACTCTTATGGAGCTCTTATGGAACTGTGACATACAAACGGATCACCTAATCTCAGCCAGAAGGCCAGACCTTATACTGATCAACAAAAAAAGAGGACTTGCAAAATTGTCGACTTTGCTGTACCGGCTGACCACAGAATAAAACTGAAAGAAAGTGAAAAGTATGATAAGTACCTCGACCTTGCTAGGGAATTAAAAAAAAAACTATGGAACATGAAGGTGACGATTATACCAATCGTGATTGGTGCATTCGGTACAGTAACTAAAAGACTATTAAAGGGACTGGAGGACTTGGAAATTCGAGGACGGGTAGAGACCATCAAAACTGCAGCATTGTTGAGAACAGCCAGAACACTGAGAAGAGTTCTGGAGACTTGAGGAGACTTGCCATCACTCAAACTCTAGGGAAAGATCATCAGCTAACGCTGATGTGAAAAGTTCTAAAGAAAAAAATAATAATAAAATCTAAATATTAAATTTGAAATCATTTGCAGACTTATTCATTTCAATATATATATACACACGTCTTCAGAAAGCTAATGACTGATTTGGGCGCTCTCTTTGACTTTTATAATGGCGACTGTTTTAATAAAGTTGTGGTTCCTTCTAATTTCAGGATTTGTGCCGATGAATATCCTGTTGGAGTTAATTCTTCGTGACCACCTTTAGCCTCTGCAGACGTTTTTTTGTGTGTATGTTTCTTTATGTTTGTATGTGAGTGTTCGTATCCATGTATGTGTATATACTTTCGTTATTTTTTGTTTTTTTCGTTATTACTCGAGAAGAGTAATAACGAAAAAAACAAAAAATAACTTAAATTAAGAAAACAATCTATCTCATTTTGAATTGAAAAATACCCAAGATTTCATAAAAAAAATAACTATCACAAATGGTATAGAACTAATTCTGAATAATAACTCTTTCCAGTTCAATAACGTAAATTACATCCTGACTATAGGAACAACTATGGGAATTAGAATGGCACTAACATACGCCACCCTAACCTTAACATTTAGAAGAAATTCTATTTGAAATCATCGGTAAAAATACAACAATAACATAAAAACAGAATTTATTAGATCATAGAAAAGTTACTTAGATGATTGTTTCATGTTCTGGAAATGCTCATGGGGCAACATTAACGATTTACTCAACTTACTTCAAAACCTACACCCTAAAAAAAATTCAACATAAGACACAACTTTAAAAAACAACCATTTTTAGACATCCTCATAAAAAAATGAAGTAGTCAAATAATCACAGACATTTACCTCAAACCCACTGAAATCTAACAATACCTTCATTTCAAAAGTCATCACCCCAAAAACTGCATAAAATCCATCTCTTACTCTTTCACACGTAGAATATGCGCCATAGTCACTAATAAAACCCCCAGAAAAATTCGCCTTGAAGAATTGCACGTAACCCTCCACCAGAGGGGATAACCAACAACACTGATAAATATGAGATTTGAATTAGCAGAAAAAATACCATATGACCCCCCACCTCTAAAAGTATAGCAACCAAGAACATACAACAAAAATAATAGAAATATCTCAAACAACTTAACAAAAAAATCGTTAAAAGCCCAACACAACCCAAAAATAAAAAAAACAAAACATATACCCACTTCTTCTATATTTCGGGAACACACAGTGCATATAGTCACAAAATGTAAGAATAAAAGATGTGGAGTATGGAAAATCCTATACCTTCGAAAATTCCAAACAAAAATACCAGTAGCAATTCAATAAAGGTAATCGAATGTTGCAAGTGTAAAAAAGTATACAAAGAGTCGACGCAAACTCTGAACAACACAGAAACAATACTAGATTATCAGAAAACAGAAAACTCTATGTTTCAAAACACCTTTACGAATGCAGTAATGAATGGTTTTAAAAATGCCAATATACCAAACCAAGTAAAAGAAAAAAACCCCATTGATAAACCAAACCTACATTAAACAGAACCTAACCCCCAACGCACAGAATCACTCATGAGGAAGATTAGTAGTCAGTTGAACTTTACAACATATCAGCTATCACAGATTATTTTGGAGGAGGAGAGTAATAAAAGGGGAAAACCCAAAAGTATACATGGATACGAATACCCACACAGACACAAATCCAACAATTAAAAAGAACCACAACCCTATCAAAACGATAGTGTTGTGGTTCTATAAAATCCAAAGGGAGCACTCAAATCAACCTCTAACTTGCTAAAGACGACTTTAAACGCCAGAAACACATATTAAAAAATTGTCTTAAAGCAAATTCACCCGTGGACCTATTCATTGTAAAGTATTTACTTTTTTCTCTCACGGGACCACGAAAAAAATCACACACACACACACACACACACACACACACACACACACACACACACATATATATATATATATATATATGTATTTATCTGACAGAAAGCCGCATGAGTTTTATTATTACCCCTCTTTCAGTCACAGTCACGTTTTCGAACTCATCAACATAATTATTTACCGCTGAAAAAGCACGATAATCCGTCGAAACTCTACACAAGAAATGCTACGTGTTCAAATTTTGAGACATTGAAAATTTTAGAGAATTTGGAAATTTTGTTGAAATGGCAGTAACAAGCGTTACACTTCAAAACGTAAATATTCAGTGAAAATTTTCGGACAAGTTTTATCTGCTAATAAACTTAGACAGCCAAATAATACAACCTATCAACTTCATCATCGATCAAAAAAATCAAGTCAATTCTCCGGTCACTTTTCCATTACTTAAATTGTACCAATACAATCTCAAAATTTTAGAAGTTTTTCCAATTTTTCTGATTTCTGTCAATTTTAATTGTGCTCCCTAATAGGTAGCATTTTGAAATTTGACTTCCTAGATTATAAGACAATTTCAGCCCTTACAAATAATAATTGAGTTTTATTAGCTTCCAGATGATGGGCTTTAAGTTAAATTTCCCCATTTTCTCCATTTTGTTTTTGAAAGAAAAAAAAACAAACCAAGTCCGAGATGATCTTTGGAAAGCTCAAATAATCTTTTGTTTTCACTAATGAAAGTTTTTCCGATAACATATCGTCTTCAAGGGTTTAAAATTAACTTTAAAATATATCGATTTTTTAAAAATCGCGTAAAATTATCCCGTGATTAATGACGTCAGCATTTTTAAATAAAATTTATGCCACAATTTTATCGATTATCTTTAGATCTGCGGTCGTAAAAGGTTCTTTTGGCCCAAATTGGTAAAATGGCAGGTATATATAGTGTGACCTGGCCATACAATTAAAATGTATATATATATATATATATATATATATATATATATATATATATATATATATATATATATATATATTCTTTGCTACTATTGCTCTTTCTGTTAATTTCTTTCGGCTATTTTTCATCTTCCATTTTTTTCTTTCACTTGTTCCCTGTTTCTGAAACCTAAGTACTAAACCAAGTTCAAAAATAGAAAAGAAATAGATTAAGATGAATAAATAAATAAATGAATAAAGAGAGAAAGATAGAATAACAGTAACAAGAAAGAAAGAAAGAAAGAAAGAAAGAAAGAAAGAAAGATAAATTGAATTCTCTATTCAATTTATCTCTCTTTCTTGAAAAGAAGTCTATCGACTGTTTGAGTAAGATAAAAGAAATAGATATGTTTTAAGAAGTGAAAGAAAGAAAGAAAAAAAAAGAATAAGTAGAGGAGAATTTGTGAATTATTTTAGGTGTATTATTTGTATGTAAAAGAGAAGCGATAGAAAAGAAAGAGAGAAAGAAGGGAGAAAGGAAGAAAAAGAGAAAGGGAGATATTGAGTGGGAAATGATTGGTCAGTGATTTGAAGTGGTAAACAAGTAAATTTTAATTTAGTATAGTTTTGCATAATCAAAATTCTTTATAGACTATATACAATGGATTTCCATGTTTGTCTTTCTTAGTTTTTTCATTTGGGAACCTTTTGTCATTGAAACATTAAACATTACCGGGAGATTCAAAGAAGCAACGGTCAATCGGATTGGCTATTCTTTTGTGGGGAAACATCAACTTAATGCCTTTCGGAAGATTTCGTAACCGCAGAAGAAAAGAAGAAAACGGAAAATCTCCAAATGTTGCCCAGTAATAAAAAAGTAGATGAAAAAGGCAACTGCAGGATAAAAAAAACAAACATTCGTTTTGATCGTTTCTTTTTTTATCTTCTTATTTTTTTGTCTATTCTTTTCAAGATACGATTCGGATTGTGATGGCAGCTCACCGGAACCGGAAACCTTAAATGGTGTAAGCGGCAGTATAACCGGGTCAGTTATTGTGGGGTTGATTTCAGCGATGGTGTCGGGTAGAGGTAGCTGCTGTCTTTCCTTAAAGACAGAAAAAGAAAAAAAGAAAGTCTTTTCAAAGACAACTGCAATGAGGAGAGGAGCGTTGTCATCTCTTATCTTGCTGGGTGAAGGATGCAGTAATAGAGAAAAGAATAAGTAAGTAAATAAATAAAATGAATGAATAAATAAGTAAATAAATAACCGCAGTGAAGATACAAAAAGAAAAAAAAAATCAAAAAATGGATAAAGTAAAGCAGAAGGAATAAATAAAAAGAAAGAAAGAAAAAAAACAAAAGAAAGAAAAAAGAGTAAAAAGTTGGGAAAAGGAGAAAACGGAAAAGCAGAAGTAAATCTCGTGGGAAAGAATTTAAAGAACAAACTAATTACTTTCGTAAAAGAAATGAGAAAGGCTGAGAAAAAACAAATTAAAAGGAAAAAGAAAAGAAATCGAGAAACAAAGAGATGAATCGAAAAAAAAAATAACAAGAGAGAAAGAAAAAAAAAAAAGAAAGAAAGAAAGAAAGAAATCGGATAGAGTAAGATAAGAAAGTGAATTGAAGTGAGGTATCTTAACTGACAAGGAAAAAGAAAAAAAAAAGAGGACAATTGATAAATGAATAATCAAATAAAGAGAATAAGTGAATTGAATATTGTTGTGGAATACAAACAGATATTATAGTGGAAAAAGGAAAGAAAGACTAAGGATACTTTTTTAAGGTTAGGAAAGGGAAAGTTTCAGACAAAGACAGAGACAAAGAATTTGGTGTGAATTGACTGATTGAGAAAGAGAAGCAGTGGATTATTCAATGCAAAATCCTGTTATATATATATATATATATATATATATATATATATATATATATTACAGAAACACACACACACATATATACATATATACATATACATGATTGAGAAATATATATATATATTTGTGTGAATATATATATATATGGGTGTGTGTGTGTTTGTGTGTGTGTGTGTGTGTGTGTGTGTGTGTGTGTGTGTGTGTGTGTGTGATGGAGAAAGGGAAAGAAAATGTTGAGTAAAACGATCGTTGAATAAACGAATGAAAAAGTGCAAAAGAAAACAAAAAAGTATATTATATGTTTTGAAAAAAAAAAAGAAAAAAGATATACGATATAAGAGATTAATGTCCAAAGTAAAGAAAAAACAAATAAAATCTGAATTCAGTAGTCTGTCTCCGTAGGAAAAATATGTACAATGTGTTGGTGGTGGTAGCAAGAGCGAGACAAGAAGTGAGCGTATGACGTGAACTTATATTAGTGTGGTCAATAATTAAAAAAAAAAGTAGATATCAAGAATATATATATATATATATATATATATATATATATATATATATATATATATATATATATACATATATATACTCGCTGCACCCATGCAAATTCAACAGAATACATACATAATAATTGCAAAAACTTACAGGTTTTCTCTCTCTGCTTCTCCGTCTCTGTCTCTATATCATATATATTTTACGGTCTTGTTCACACGAGACTAGCTTGATAACCTTATCGTCTTGGTAGGCAGCCATGTATTTTTTTTACATATTTATCTTTATAATAAATGTCATAATATTTATATTTGAAAATAAATAACTGCACGCTATATGTAATATGCTATCCTGAGCGCAATGACAAATTCAGGCATATACACGCATACCCAAGTTCACTTTTCTGATTATTTAATTTTTCAGCCATAAAGTAATATTAATTCAATTTTTAAATGTGTTAATTCTTAACGTATTGGCTTAACAAAGATATTTTCGATAAAATATTCAACGTTGAAATTTATCAAAAAAGGTTTGAATTCAATAAATTTCTAATTATATATGTATATATATAAGTGACATGAACTCGCGTATACACACACACACACACACACACACACACACACACACACACACACACACACACACTGTTTCTAATCTCTTTATTATATCCTTTTTCTTAACCTCTTTAACTTTCATTCTATCTCTCTTTTTTCCTTTTTACTTTTTTTACTTCTTTTCTTTTTCTTTTCTAAATCGATAACAAAAAAGGCTGATGGAGGAACTTTAAAATATGGCCGGTCAGTCCCAAGTATCGGGACGATTGGTTGACGACGAATTAGAACTATTGGTAAGGATAATTCTGCAGATCTCAACTCAGATGTCCTTATTGATTTGTTAGCCTCGACGGATTTAGAGACGAACAAATCCGATAATGGAGTGTAGTTTATAAAATCCTGGTCGAGACCAGTTACCCGGGTTTCAATTCCCTGAAGTCTACTTTCCGGTAAAATACTGACAGACTAGACGAATGTCCGGTTGCAATCATCGCTAATATTCGTACACATATCATCAAACCCAATCCCTAACGAGTAGCGGAGTCAATCAGGACCAGAGCGTTTCTTAAAAAGGTCATCAACATTACTATTTACACGATTGCCTGACCTGTTACTGCAGCTACAATTCACCAAATAACAAATATCCAACCCCTTAATATATCTATTTTCACATACTCATCAGCAAGATTTTTGTTTATTTTCGAGATGCCAACTCTTCTGATTCTACGTATGCGCGCTGTACACAAGTCACTAAATCCAGTAAAGTGTGCAGGTCCATACTGGCAGGTCAGTTGCTCGCACTTTTGACTTGAAATGGAATGATAGCATTTTACTTTCTTCACGTTACTGAACGTTTTTTCCTTGTATCTTTACTAAATATCATGACCTGCAGAAGAGTACGAAATTCGATAATACCAATATATGTTCCCGATCATCAAGATATATTTTCTCCGGGCAATTAAATTGTTTACACAGGTGATTTTATTGGAAAAAACTGATAAAAAGAATAACAGAGCACCAGTACGACGTAGATTCTTCGATCAGAGTTTTTCTTTCTCTTAAATTGGTCACCTAAAGAAGGCGTAAATCTCATTGATGAGGGACGAACAGAAACGCAAACAGCCTCGTCCAGGTTTTGAACTCGGGTCACCGATTCCGTTTTCTATGACGATAATTGTTCTGCTAAATACCCAAGAAAACAAGACAAAACTCTGGCTAATCAAATCAAAATATCATTTCTTGTAAAATATTATAAAATCAAAACAGGTATTATCGATTAAAAAGTCTTCATTGAAAACATAGTTGCATCCTTCCAAAAAAAGTAACTTTTAAAATCTTTATAAGATTTTTGTGGATGTTGTCCATATCATTTAGATATTTTACTTATTTGTGATAATCAGTATTTCAATATTTACAACTTTCGAGTTAAATAATATCTGTTTACTCTTTTAAAATATATTTCGTAAAGTTTTATACTTTATAAAATATAATTTAAAAGTTGATGTAAAAAAATCATCAGGAGTAGAATTAATAAAAAAGATCACGACCGAAAAGAAGGCTGATAAAAATCAAAGATAGAAAACGAAAAGGTAAATGAATTATTAAAGATACCAACTGCAATATCATTGAACTAAACATCATTTAACTTAATGATTTAATCTATGCAGGAACAAAGTCAGTGAGAAAATGTGTGTCCTCCTAAGGAACACAAAGAGAAATACAAAAACTGGATTGGGATTTGAAAACAACTTAGAGAACAAGCGAAATCAATTAATGAAAAAGAAAACGAAGATAGACCAGACTGACAATACAACAGGAAGAAATAAACCAAAAATATTGGCGAAAGAAGGGAAACTTAAAAGAAACAAATAATACAAGGAAATCAGATAATTAGAAAATAACGAAAGAAAATTCTACTGTGGAGAAAAATTAAAGACAAGTGAACAATCAGATGCAAAGAAAACAAAACATTTCTGGTGTAAGGTATGGGAACTGACAGAGTATAACAGAAAAGCTGAATGAATAAACAATTGACGACCAAATTAGCACTTCCTCAAAGAGGAAAAAGCAAGGTGAAAAATGTAGATAGATTACAAAGACCTCTGGATCTGCGAACTTGGATAATAGAATGGCTGAAAGTGTATGAAATGTCCGACAAAGTCACAAACTTCATCACGAAAACCGGAAAACTAGAAAGTTTGTTTGTTTGGATTTTATGGCATATCAACCTTTGTCGGTTATTTAATACCAAATCCATTTTTATACAAATAAACAGTTCCATGCAGTTCAGTTTAGCATAAGTACACAATTTAGTTCTATTTGACCCATAGTTGGAACCTATCAGGTACTACCACTTTGGGCCAGAGTGGACCAAGGAGCGATAGCAATGAAGGTGTACTTCACATTCCCCGAAGCTCCAACATTACTGGAACCTCATCATAAAATTTTGTGTCATATCCAGGACACTCGTTGGTGGGGTTACCCCTCTGCCGAGAAGCAGTCGGTATATTCTACAGCCCTGGCCGACTGGGTAAAAACTGTAAAGTTTCCCTCAGCAGGCAGAGGGAAACTTTAGCAGAGGGAAACATTAGCTGAGGTAAAATTCCAGAGAGACTCACTTTCGCCATTGCTATTTGTTAAAGCAATGATGCCACTGAATTATATACACAGTGGGCAACAAATTTACGAAATCATAGGATAACATGAACCACTTTAAGTCTCTCTCTCTCTCTATATATATATATATATGAAGGATATCAAGATATTTGCTAAAAATGAAAAAATACTTGAAATCTAGATAGAAAAGATCAGAATACACAGCCAGGAATGGAACTTAGCGTTGAAAAATGTGCCATGCTGATAAGGAAAAAGGGAAAAAAAGAAACAACGAAAGGAATAGAACCACAAAACCAGGAAAGCATAAGAAGACTTGGAAAAAAGGAGAAAAATTACAAGTACTTGAAATATTAAAAGTGGATACCATCAAATGAATAAATTCCTCAGAACAACAAGAAAACTTCTCGAAACTATCTCTGCAGAGGTGCAGCAGAAATATCATGAAAAGACATCTGAAATATCCTGGACTATCCTTTGTGAAATATCCTGGACCATTCTTAAATTGGACAAAGGAGAAACCCAGACAAATGGACTAAAAGAACAAAGAAATTGATGACAAAACACAAGGCCTTACACCCGAGAGATGACATAGACTATATATGCTAAGAAAAGAAGGAGGAAGAAGAATCGCCAGTATTGTGGACTGCGTCAATGCAATAATTTGAGGACTTGAGGAACACGCAAAAAAAAGAGCAAGAAAAGGTTACTTACAGTCGCCAGCAACAGCCTCATTAGAATAAACTGTAAAACAACAAAATCTAGAAGACAAAAATGGGAAGAAAAACAATTGTATGGATACTTTAAGCGACAAATTGGGTAGATTGCACATGAGATAACCTGGATATGGTTAAGGAGAAACCTCAACGTGGAAACTGAATTTCAGCACAAAATAATGCATTAAGGACAAATCATATAAAAGTGAAAATTAATAATACACTACAGAATAGCAAGCGTAGATTATGTGAAGATAGGGAAGACACGGTTGATCATATAAACGAATGCAGGAAATTGGAACAAAAGAAATATAAGAATAGGTACAACTAGGTCGGAAAAGTGGACCTCGGGGAATTTTGCAAAGATTAAAATTTGACCACACAAATAAATTGTGTCTGAATCTGTCTAAGAAAATGAAACCCATAACATTCCAAATTCTGGTTTGAAGGTCTGACCTAGTTATCTAAAAAAAAGAGCTTACCGTCTTGTCGATTTTGCTGTTCTAGTGAAAGATTGAGTGAAAATAAAAGAAAAGCGAAAAGAGACCTAAAAAAGTTATGGAACATGAAGATGACGGTGATAGCAATTGTATTTGTCTTTGGAAAAGAGGCTGGAGAAATTGAAAGAATCGAGATCAGACAGACCACAGCATTGTTAAGATCAGCTAGAATACTTAGAAGAGTCCTGGAGACCCGAGGAAACTTGCAGTGAAAGACCACCAGCAAATATTGGTCTGCGGACCTCAGAGTAAAATTAAAATAAAAATAAAAGAGCGATAAGTATCTTGACTTTGCAAGAGAACCAAAGCAAAAACATGGATCATGAATGTGATAATTATACCATTTGTATTTGAAACGCTCAGAACAATCCCTAAAGAATTGGTAAACAGACAGAAAGATTTAGAAAATAGAGGACAAGGGCAGACCATCCAGACTACAGCATAATTAAGATCGAAGAGAATACTGAGAAGAGTCCTGGAGACTTGAAGAAACTTATTCATGTGAAAAATCATCTGCTAATGCCGGAGTGAAAAACTTTCTAAGAAGTAAAATAATAATAATAATGATAAAAGAAAAATATGCTGGGAAATGAAAAAAGTAATTGTAGCCATAGAAGAGTCGTTTCCCTTGTTACGTGATTGTAACTCTTTGAGTCACAATTGTCGGGACAGAATCCGCTAGATTTGATACAAGCCAAAGGCTGGCTAATCAAGCAAGAATGATATTAAAGAAAGGTTGGTTTTCTGATTAGATACTAGAACTATACCAACAAAAAATTAACCCGAACTAAAATGCTAAATGATGAAAAGCAAGACCCCCTTAACAGAATTAAAAAGCAAAATAATGAAAACAGAAACACCTTACATCCCAATAGCACAAAACAAATGTTCGCATAAGATAAAGTAAATCTAGAGTTAATAAAGAACACCATGACTGAAAATTACCATCGCTCAGGATCCAAAACTGGTAGAAACTGAAATGATAAACAAATTACAAAGGACAACATCACTGAATTAAATGAGCTAATTGAAGCAGGAATGAAACCTGCGATAAAGCCAGCGTTCCTTTGAGGAAACCGAACAGAAATACAAAACCTGGATGGGAAAACAATAGACAAATATGACAATGAGATAAATCAAAAGATTTTAGCGACAAAAGGGAGACTTGAAAGATACTGGGACAGAGTCAAGCAATATTATCAAAACAGGGCTTTCCAAAATAACGAGAGAAAATTCTACCAATAAGTAGGTGGAGAATGCACGAGGGCATATCACTGACCGGATGCAAACTATTTGGGAGTAAAATATGGGAACAAAAAGACCGAATGAAAAACAGACATCACAAGGAAAAGGAAACTTAGAGACGAATTGTATCTCTTCTAATGGCAGCGCAAAACAACACTATATGGACCAATTATGTTAAAGCGAAAACAGATTATTCGCACCAGAATAGCAAGTACCGGTTATGTGGTATTAGAGATGAAACCATTAGCGAATGCAACAAATTACCACAAAAAGAGTACCAGACTAGACACGATCGGGTGGGAAAAGTGAGTGACTGGGAATTGTGCAAGAAATTAAGATATGACATTCAAGCAAATCGTATATATACAAACCAGAATCCATCCATGAGACGTGTAAAATTCTTTGGGATTGTGACATACAAACGGATCACTTAATCTCGGCCAGACCTAGTGATAATTAACAAAAAAGAGAAAAATAGAACTTGCTGTTTAGTGGACTTTGCCGTCTTACTCAGAGGAGAAATCAAAGAAAACGAAAAGAGAGACAAGTACATGAAGATTCAGGTGATACCAATTGTTATTGCTGCACTTGAAACGGTCCTCAAAGGTTTTGTTAGGGGATTGGAAGAGATGGAAATTGGAGGACGAGACAAGACCATCCGATCGGTACCATTGTTAAGATCGGCCAGAATACTGAGAAGAGTCCTGGAGACCTATGGAGATTTGCTCTCACTGACTCCTGCTAATGCAGGTATGAAAACTTTACAAGGAATAATAATAATAATAATAATAATAATAATAATAATAATAACATTTTTTGAATGAAAAAACTTTTTAAAAAATTTTGAAAATAATAAGTCGAATTAACAGTGTCGATTTCTGCACATACATCGTACATATTTGGCTATTACCCTCATCCACTATTAAGTCGGCAATAATTAGAAATTTGCAATAGTTTAAAGTAGTCGAAGACGTACATGGTACCGTATAAACACCCACAAAGAATAGCTTCAGACCGAAACCGGTCATGATTAACAAATTCATGCAATTCATTTACCAATGTTTGTCTTTTTTCGTTCACACATACACAAACACACTGTGTACACACACACACACACACACACATATATATATATATATATATATCAGGACGAGTCAAACGTTTTGCAATATTTTATATATTTGCTTTATTCTTTAAACTACAACAAAAGCAACCAAGTATTCACAGAGACCACCATGTTGCACCGTCTAAAATCACCTTTCTGCCTGTTCGTTGATCCTAGGCTGACAACTGTTTGTGTCGTTCGAAGTGATGAACTCCTTCATTGAAGCTTCCACCTCCTCTTTATTGTTGGAACCACGCGAGCGCAGAAATAGAGACATGGATTGTAACAAGTACTAATCCGTGGGAGATAGGTCCAGATTATATGCTGGGTGTGGCATCAGTTGGATTCTCTCAAGTTCCTGGAGTTTATCCTGGGTTTTTCGAGCGGTATGTCATGCGTTGTCTTGCGTCAAAAGAGCTAAGATTATATATGTATAATAGACACTGTTCAGTTAAAGATGTGATCTTTTGAGAGTGATGAAGGCCTGTGTAGAACCAGTCGCACATTTTTGATTGCTAATGACATAATAATGGTGCCCCAAAGTGTCATGGATTCTTCTGAACAACACTGAATTCAGAGGTTTTCTTTCGATACCGGTTGTCTGTCTGAGGAAAGCTAGAGTGTTTAATCTGCCCATAAAATAAAATGGGGCGGGGGAGATTGGTTCATACCTTTCAAAAGGCATTTTATCATAAATTTTCTAACCGAGTTTGAGTATTCCAATTTGGAAAATTATCAGACCTTACACACGCCTCTATAATTATCACAATCAAATGAATGCCGGGTGGAGGGAATATTTATATATTTGATTGTTCACTGAAGTTCTTTTATCTTTTTCACTTGAATTTCTATTCATCTCTATATAACTGTATCCTCGAAAGTACAGTATGATGGTATGGTCAATTCAACAAATAAAGTTAAAATATTGGATTGACTTCATAAACGAATATTTGAAGAGTGTTCCGCGTCTGTTAGAAGCCCTCAGGCGGCAGACTTTCGCGTATAGGTTTGAAAAGAAGGTCTCGTAGAAGATGTAAGGCAACAGTATTTCTACATCACCACTTTTATTCTGGTCTTGTTTCTATTGTTTCTTCCGTTCCTTTCCAATGTGACTACTATCAACCATTTCTTAAGTGCCATATCACTTTCTCTTTGTTTTTTTGCAAATCTTGCTCTGTGTGTCAATCTGATGTTTACTCTCCAAGTGTATCAAAATTATTTCTCTTCTACATTTCTCTTTTGTGTTATTTTGTGCGAACAGTTTCATTTTTACAGTTTAGGCTGTAACATTTTGTTTGAGTTACTCCACAATTTTATATTAACTACTTGCCAATAAGATTCAAACTTTAGTTACAATTTACCAAGCTTTGCTTCTTTTGGTAAACAGATTGCTTGCAGGACATACTGTTGCCTAAGGTCAACAATTTAAGTATTGAGCACGTCCAAGGATGCTTAACTTTGGTGATCTAGTGAGAATCGATGCTTTAAGCATGAACTTACCATCCACTCATTAGTTTATCAATCAAAAGAACAACAAATATACATCTCTGAGCATCCAAGTCAACGGGGGAGGTGCTGTTAAGATATTTTTATTAGAGCATATTTGCGTTTTTTATGGGCAATCTCTCTAGAGCAACTGAATATTTTTTTATTAATTTTTTACTTTATTGGTTTAGGAAATAAAATCGATTCTACTAATGGTATTTTTTCCATTCTTTCTTTTCTGGAAGTTTTTGAATACAAGGGATCGTGTTCGCTTCTACCTTTTGTTTTAAAGCATCATAATCTGCAGTTGATGGTCGTCAACTTCTGGGCTATCTTAGCAGAAAGTGAGGTTTGGTTTTTATTTTTGTTAAGGCGTTTTTAATCTAATATTAGTCTTTCTGCCTTAGATGCTGAATAAACAGGATCCATAGTATTTTTTGTCAATTCACAAAAACAAAAAACAAACTAAAAAGAAAAAAAAAATGCAATATTAGCGAACAATCAAAAAATTTTCTAAAGTCGGAATTATTTCAGAATGGCTCCAAGATATTTGAAAGGTTATAAAAACTAAGGAAGAAAAAAAAACCCAACAAAAACAGGATGATTTCAGCAGGCTTGCTTTATGCCTGTAGTATTTAGTTATTATTTCAACTTTTTTATATACTTCACTCTCTCTCTCTCTCTCTCTTTCCCCTCATCTTTCACTCTCATTCGCATTCTCCATCCCCGCAGCTCTCACTCTTTCACTCTCTCTCCAACTCCTCCTCTACACTCTTTCTCTCTTTAAAAATGAGCTTGCAGTGTCTTTTATGCCGCACATTTGTTACCGTTTCCTTCTGAGTTTGATGTATTTGTAATTCGTGTTGTCAGAGACGATGTTGGTTTGTCTTTTTTAGGCATAGAAAAATATCAATTCATTATTCATAGCTTAAATAATATTAGTTTAAAAAATAAACAAATAAAAACTCAAAACAATTTAGAGTTATTTTGTTCAAAGTCCGGATTTGAGAAAAACTACTGATACGCTACAACGGAAATATCAGGATACTTTCGAATGTTGCCGGAGAAGAGAATGAGAAGTAAAAAGTGAGGAAATCGCCGGCAAATAAAAAGAAAAAACCCAACATTTTTTCAGAATAAAAAGTGTGTAAAAGAAGAACAAGGAGAGAAAAGGAACATATATATTGACTTATTTATGATAATTTTTGTAGTGAATATTGTTAAGTATTCAGTTTCTTTTTAGGCATAATTTTTTTGTCCCATTTGTATATTATTACAATTTTTAGGCAAAATATTTTATCCTATTTGTACATTATTAAATTTTCACCATGTAGCCGTAACCCAACAAAAATAGCACATCATAGCAAGTTATATTAGAACAATACATGCTCAAATTTGTAGATTCAAATAATTTTTGTCAAAGCTGCGTCAGAATGATAATTTGTGACGTCTGCATCGCGCTAGAGGTTATTTTTATATATTTCTGTCTATTCATATATTATTAAAATTCTCATGATGTTTATAAAATATTGCTTATAATTTATTGTTTATAAAATATTTCGCGCTTGTGAAAGACTGGGTTTCCTCCACTGAAATAAGTAAATAAGTGAGCTCTTTAGTCATAATACGACATGATACGAATTCAAACCAACTCTACTTTGTTTTAAAAATTAACCTTGTATCCCATCCTAGGGGGATATATAAATCTATCTATCTATCTATCTATCTATCTATCTATCTATCTATGTTTGGTTACAAGAAATACCTGATATTGTTTTCATTGTCCAATAGAAATAATAACATCCTGGTATTATTAGTTTAGGAGTAAATATCAACTGAAAAATTATTATAAAGCGATGCAACTGCAACGCAGCAAAAATATCACTTCATAGCGAGATTTTTATAAGAACAATGTACATCAAACAATGTAACTAAGAGAATATCGCACTTTTCAGTCCAAATTGCAATTGAATGATAATTTTGTTGTGTTTGCATTGACACTGAATGTTATTTTATCTATCATGCATTTTATCACAAGTAAAATTTTCTGTTCATATGGAACCATAAGTCAGCAAAAACATTTTAATGATAGCTAGTTAACAATGTCGTGTGTTCGTTTTTATCATAACGCTTATTTTTATATCCGTTATCTTCACACGTACATTGCACAGAAAAAAATGGCTGGTGTATAGCCGGAAATGGAAACTCAGAAAAGAAAGCCTTTAAGATACGGGTATAAAAGAACCATTAAATAAAGATATTGATAAACAGATAGGTAGGAAAAATAGAAACCAAATAGAAACACGCATTCAAATGTTATATACGAACAACTTGAGATAGATATAAAAAGATTCTTTATAAACAAAGATAGATTGATAAAATGACAAAGAGAAAAAAGACGAAGGAAATTAAGAAAAAGTCTTGAAGAAAATTCAAGTTAAAAATGACAATATAAAGAAATTAGCCCTGAAAAAAAAGGCAATGAAACGAGGGTAAAAAAGAAAGAATAGAAAATGGAGAACGATAAAGATAATAAAAGAAAGAACGAACAGAAGAAAGAAAAAGAAAGACCGTGGTTAAGAAAGTTAGTCAAGTAGAAAAGGAGTATAAAAATATGGATATATATATATATATATATATATATATATATATATATATATATATATATATATATATAAAGTATTACCCAAATATAAGTACAAAAATGAATTTTCTTCTAAACCAAAGATTACAAGATTTTTGTTGTGTGACACGGAAATATGTAAACGGTCTAGTAGTAAACTAAGTCTTTAGTCTTCGGAGTCTGGCACATATTCTCTCGACTATGACTTCAACTCTTCCGACTCTGCAACACAGCTACAAATGGTCTAATAGTACACCAAATCTTCAGTATTTGGAGTCTGGCACAAGGTTTCTGGTTTAGCGGTGGTGACAGACCCATTCTCTTTGGAATCTGTCTTCTTACTCTCACTCTTCCAGCTCTCCTTGAGATGTCAAAAATTTTTGCTTACATCAAATCCGGTGTCCAATCGGCCTGACGGGAATTGGGGTAGAGCTGCTCAGTTATTTGATGATCCTTAATGTCAATTTCAGTTTTCTTTAAAACAGTTTTTCCAAATTTGGATAATTTTTGGTGGTCAGAGGGTTGGATTTATTCACTCAACCGACTTTAATTTTTATCCTTCACCCATAACTGGTATCAGCAAGGTCTTAAGTAGTAAGTAAAGTTGGCGACTGAAGTCGAGGGTAACCAGAAGGCTCCCTTTTCAATAGCTACTACACTGAGGTGTAGGGGAGGGCGCTACTCCTTTCCCTGAATTGCTCCACTTTACCCTTGATACGTATCTTATATTGCTGGGTGTTAAGCAAGGAGGCATCAAGTACTATTTTTAAAGTCTTTTGTATGACGCGATCTGGGATTGAACCCAGGTCTCCCGGACTATTCGCGAACACTCAACCCACGAGGCCAATGAGCAAGGTCTTAGGGCTCTCTTATTGCTCCCATTCTTTTTATATCCATCCGAGCTTTCATACCAGTGTGGGCACAGTTGCTTTTTAGTGATGAATCTGATTTTCAAAATGCGTAGACGAAGTTGTGGGAGTTCCAAATTTACTAAACGAGCGAATTTTTACTCACAGACCAACCATCCAACATTCTTAATTCAAGCAATTCTGCCTTTTTGGATAATTCATTTAATAAACCAGACCGTCTGACGACTTGCCAAACCGTATTTACCTGTTTAAGTCCAAATAATATTATCAAAACTCCCATGTCATTTTTTAAAATGCAAAACAAGTCTATTCCATTTCTGATAATTTACTAAACAATTCAGATGGCCACGTTTGAGGCAAGCCGTCTTTCTTTTTCTTTTGGTTTTCACAAGGGTACGACCCAAACCCTGTTCACTTTCAATTGATTAAACCTCTCAAAACCTCAGTGTCACATAATCATTCAATCTTTTGGGTTTCCAAATTGTTTTTTCCTTTTCCAAATATTATTTAAACGATTAAGATTCTCTTTAGAGTACAATTCTAACCTTCTTTACTTAGTCTGCTGACTTTCAAGTGATTACTTTTTTCCAAGTTCCAGTCTCAAATAGATTACTAAACAGGCAGACATATGAACTGAAACCTTAAAGGAACAACAGATATTAAGAGATAAACTTAAATCAATGAAATGAACGTATATCCGGGGAGCGTTTTCTTTTCTTAGCTCTAAAATTAAGTACAAAAAGGAAGGAAAGAAGAAAGAAAGAAAGAAAGAACAACTCGATCCTTTATTTTTTTCTCATTTTAATTTATTTTACATCCTATTTTCTCTGTATTTTGGGTTATTAATTGCTATTTTTCTCTGCATGTTCTCTTGTCAAATACTTTCTCATCTAAGACGCATCTTATAAGATGAATGTTAAATGATTACAGCGATGCAAATAATGTAGGAGAAAAACATATATTTAAAGAAAGTCGGTAACGGAAATGACGTCGTAAAATGATAAATTTTTAAGATGGCTTCGCGGTCGATAAATTTGTTATTAATGGTTTCGTAAATGAAATTAGTAATTAATAATAGCTCATCTCTTTGTACTACGTTTTAGTTATTTATTTAGTTAGTTATTTATTCATCCAGTTAGTCCTATTTCTATAATATATTTTCTGGAAAAAGTAAGATGTAAATAAAATGTAGATTACACCGAGTTTCTCATTTAGTTTCGCTTTTTAGAATTTTTTTTCCAATAATCCAATTTTTGTTAAATGCACCTAAAATTAATTCAGATTAAATTTTGTACATAGTTCATTTTTGTACTTGGGGAAAAAAGAAGGCTGAAAACAGTGTGTGTGTGTGTGTGTGTGTGTGTGTGTGTGTGTGTGTGTGTGTGTGTGTGTGTGTGAGAGAGAGAGAGAGAGAGAGAGAGAGAGAGAGAGAGAGAAATCTATTTCTTCTTGCCTTTCTTTCTGTATCGCAATTTTTCTTTCTTTCTTTCTTTCTTTCTTGTATTGCGTTTTGTCAGGGTTTATTTTTTTTGCTAAGAATAAGCAATGAATGAGAAAATATCAAAGAAATAATTCTCGACCCCGCCCCAAATCAAAAACCAAAACTAAAACAAAAACAAAAAAACAGAAAGAAATGGAAATGACCCCCCACCAACCCAACCGGCGAAAAAGCGATAAGATTGACGTATGTCGTATTAAGTGAAGTGAAAGGACAGAATAGATTAACGTACATATTTTTCCAACTCAGGTCAGCATGGCAAATGGGTTTAGAAATGAATTATTTGCACCCTAACCCTAACCCTGTGATGACCTAAAAGCTACACCTATACTTACCAATCGGTCTTCAACACGATCTCTAACTTGTGTTGGAATATTTCATTAATATTGTAATTGTTATTAATAAATATTTTATTTTTTTATTTCTTAAAATTAGATTATACTTGAAAGAAAAGTAGAATGAAAAAAAGAAAGAAAAGAGAAAAGCAAGGATGTTTTGTTGGACATATACAAGAGTCAGAGTCACCTGTATTGTTCTCATATCTAGTCTAATTTCTCTCTCTGTTTATTTTGTGTATAAGTAGAGTGCACGACCAGTTGTTTGGTTGGTTGGTTTGTCAGCCCGGAGGAGGGGACAGGTGGCTCCTGACTGAGAACCGTCTCTGTATCAAAGCTTTCGCCAAAGAAGCAAGAAGAAGTAGGGCTCTGAATATGTCTTTCTCCAGGTAGCAGTCCTCTATCTCTCTCTTTCTCATGAACACAACCACCACGACGTTTTGAATAAAGGAATTTATATTTTTTATAAACGAGTGTTATACCCTCTTGATTCCGGCTGTCCAATACCAACTGTTAATCGTGAGCAGCATCCATTCTTTCTGAGTCCTCCCCATACCAAATATGTTTCATTCCAACAGTATTGTACTTTGAACATCTGTGCGCCGTGGATCAAACTCACTCGTAAATGTTTTCCTTCCCGTTAAAACCCTGAAATTTTAAAGTCCTGGTTTAATAAGTGTCTTCTCCAGTTTTAATTTAGATTGCTGCTTTGATGTCTTTTTGTAATTTTGTAATTGTTACATCATTATACTTCATTTGTCATTTTGTAAACTTTAATGGCTAACTGGTACTAATTAGGATAACTCAGAGTATATATATATATATATATATATATATATATATATATATATATATATATATATATATATATATAAAAGGAAAAAAATTGAATTCATTATTGGATTTGATTCTGATTTCTTATTCTTTATGCTGATAATAATTATTACACCATGTATACTGCATAAAACAAAACAAAATAAAAAAAACAAACAGTTGTGCAACTAACAAAGTTTTCAGAAGATGGGTTTCGAGGACAAAGCATCATTAACACTAACTCAGAACACGTCGGCAGTATCTTACAATACCTCCAGGCTTACGAATCGTTAATTCAATGATGCAAAATTTGAATTAACTGATGACACAGTGTAAACAAGAATAAACATCTCAATAATAAATGCCAGATTAGGGATTTTAATTATATGACGGGATGATAATGCCATTGGAAAATCGAGACAGCATTCTACGTTGTTAAAGTTTAAACTACTAATTTTTAAACTAGCAATTAATACCGATAAACAAAGGAACCCTGTATACTGTGAAGATAATCCTGAACTCTGGATCTCTTTCATCGATTTACAATCTCGTTAAAAGATTCAAGTTGTTATCGACACAGGTGATAACGACGTCTATTTTGATTTGCTCAGCTATTAATGGCGGGATTTTGTATCGAGTAGTTTGTTTCTTTATTTCTTTTGTTAAAATTTTCTTTTATTCATTTTTGTTTGTGTTAAAATACCTTGACACGTCACACTGAATAGATATATATTCACGTTTAAAATAACTAGGTTTATCAGTATGTCTTCAAGTTAGAGATATTGAATAATTACAAAGTATCTTTGCTTATAGTTTAGACTAACAACCAGAACAAAAACAAAAAAGAAACGTTTTACTATCTGTGATCTAAATCTTCACCTCTTATCCAGAGTAAACAGGTACTCCAGCTAGTGAATAAATAAATCGTCATTATAATTATTGTTATCAATTTTATTGTTTTATGGTTAATATTACTGCTTGTGCAACTATCACTGTAATTATTTTCATTATTTTATGATTAATGTCTGTAGAACTCACATGAGTGTTGGCAGCACTGATAACTTGGTTATTATAGAAATGTCAACGTGTGATGATGATAAAGATAATGAATATTGTTGATAATTTTACTGTTATTAATGGCTAGCGATATTTCTCAATCTTTGATATGATCGCCATTATTTTTAATGTTGTTTTTGTGCTCCCAGTGCATGACGACGAAGTGATGTCTGCTTAAAATCTAATATTGAAATCTCTCCCTATTTCTCTCTTTCTCTCACTCTCTCTCTCTGTCTCTGTCTCTCTGTCTCTCTCTTCCGTCGTTCACTTTTCTTTATTCACCCGCATCAATTTTCATTTAATTTATTCCATCTTTCTTCATCGACGATGGCGGACGTTGTTTCAATGGCAAGATGGCGTCGATGAAGTTTTTAAATGACTTGATGTCCTCGAGGATAGCCAATCGCCTGCGGCCAATCATTGGTGCACGGCTGTCATTTTGCGCTGTCGAGACTTGATTGCTTTCCTCTCTATCCATTCATGTGGAGTGAATCTCTCGACCAGAAGAGCAAAGATCGCCAACTTACAAATTAATGCATTCTGAATGGTGAGAGAATGCGAGGATCTTGCCGTGTTCGGCGCAACAGAGGAGAAAGGCATTAAATTATGGTCATGTATTAGTAATGGCGGATAACGGACCAAAGCAAATTCCAGTGATTGCACACACACAGACACAGATATACACACTAATAGACAGAAACGTCACAGACAAGAAAAAGGCATGAGTCAGTCGATTCCCAAAGACACAGAAATACATCATGTAAAAGTGAGCCAAGGTCTTTATTACAGCAAAATAGAAAGATAGATAGATAAAGAGAAGAAGTAGAAGAAATTGATAGATAGATAGATAGATAGATAGATGGGTCAAAGATACAGAACCATTATCCGTACGCGTTTTGATGCAACCACACACACACACGCACACACATAAAAGATTATATATTTTTGATAAGACTCTTATGTGGATAAGACACTGTGCAGTCATATTTCATAACCACATTGTCGAATAGAATTATCCAAATTATTTGTTAATAGTACCTTATACATTATATATATACATATATTCCCCAAATGTTCGGGGGTGTCCTCGTGTTGTAATGGTTAAAGCGATGGACTGCCGAATCGTAGTAAGCGAGTTCGTGTTTCAGTCGAGCTATTACGTTCACTTTCAGACAAATACCCTTGGGAAAGGTATGAACCCCCTTATCCTCCCAGCTATGGGTTAAATAGTACCACTACTGTTCTTCTAGGAGAATGGCTTTGGCATTAAATAATCTACAAGGATTGATATGCCATTAAATAAAGAAACAAAACCAAACCAAATCAAAAAGTTTCAATCTCCCGCTAATAATAATGAAATAAAAAAACTTCGAACTACCGAGGATTCCCAGCCATATATTTATATATCAATTTATTGCCAATTAAAATAAAAGTTGATCCTACTTAATAATTGATGATTTTATAGTCAATTGGAATTTTTAAAAAAGAAAAACATAAAATAAAGAAAAAAGTGTATTGCTTTTCCGGTGAAAACTTTCGGACATATTTAGTACAGGCAGAAATACCAGTTGTTGATTGGGTCCTGAAAGAGCCTTCAAAAATTGTACTCAAATTTATGAAAGTTACTGTTTTGATATTATTGAATGTTTTGGAGCAGAATATTCGTAAGCTCTTCGGGCAAAAAACTATGATATAGTCTAATATACTATTGAATTCAATACTCGTTTATCATAATACGAATATTGTTAACAATCACGTAGATTTTATAATCTACATAACGGTTAACAATATTCGTATTCTTGTAATAATATTCCATTCTTGTAACTCAAAAGAAAGGAATGCCAGATATAATTCCTTTAAACCAGATATAATCATGGATGCTTACAAACTTCTTATTCTTTATCTCAATATTTTGTTTTATAAAGCAGCTGTCACATAGACTGCGGCTTTTGCATGTAATATGCAAGTAAATAAAAGCTTGAGGAAAATTATAAAGACATACATATTGCAATGTTTATTCGAGAATAGCAACAAACACTAACAATTAAATATATATTATCATAGTAATGTAACATCTTTAATATAACTATTTATGATACTTAACAAATCTAGTACGATGCTGGTAAACTTTATAGTAAGGTCATTGCTACATAAAGATATAAATATGTTTTAAAGATACTGAAAGAAAATGAGAAATAACTAAAATTTTGAAGCATAATGATTTATAAAATCAACCCTTGACATATGTTATACAACATTTTCGCCAGTTTCCAATAATCAAGATAAAGATCCTGACTTCCTGTAAACATCAGCAATATGATAGTAATTTCATTAAAATCAAAGGTATTTGAATTTTCACCAGGAGCGTTTACTCCTTTTTAATCGAACAGGAAAGTAAATTTCATATAGCTCATTGTTTTTCGCGTAAAATTTTGCGTAAGAATGCATCCTTCGTTTTTATGTATCTTCTATATAAACTGGATGTATTTGCATTTTCAAAGGGGCTCTACACCGTATTATAACCCTTATTAGTAAGATGGTGAAATTTTGTAAATCGAATTTACTTAGTAAATCGAAAATCCGAGGTATTTAATTTTCACCTGGGGCGTTTGCCCCCTTTAACTCCTCCTAATCGAAATGAAAAGTAAATTTCATGTAGTTCATTGTTTTTCTCGTAAAATTTTACATAAGAATACATACTTCATTTTTATGTATCTTCTATTTCCTTTCAGACACACTGACACACAGACAGATCGTGAGCTTTATTATAAGTAAATATATGGTTAGCTATTATACGCTGATGTCATCCACTGTTGATGGTAAAATCGGATTTCACTGATTTCACCAACCCTATTTTGATGTGATTTCTTTTAGGGGATTTTTTTTCTTTCGGACAATGCAAATTGATAAAGTGTGTCGATTTGTCTATTAAAATTTTTGGACACCTCTTGTAAAAAAACTTTGTAATTATACGCATATTGTCGGAGAAGTTGCCAGAACTGGTCTGTGCGGTGTTTTGGAACCTACTAACTGTGAATAACCATGTATAACGGTATTGTGATTTCTTATGTGCATGGGGAGGTGGATAGCAAGAAGGTATTTTGAAAAAATTGATAAATATGGAGATTTCCTGGTGAAAATTTTGGGATATATCTATTATATATAGTTCGCAATTATTAAGAGATGTGTCTTGGAATCTATCTATCGCGGATAACAGGGTCTTAATTTATTGTTTTTTTTCTCAGTTGTTGAAGCTTATGAAGAAATACTTTTTAAATGTGAATATAAATACTTTAGATCTAGTTCAAATGAATCTAATTTTTTCAAGAATAACTTTGTGAATCAAGTCAGATTTATTTTATAGATTCTCTACACGTTAAAGTGATGTATGTTTTTTTAAAACTCAGCGTAATCGTATCACTCAATCAGTGAGTCGAAAATCGATCCTATTATTTCTGAGTGCATGTTTCCTGATCATAATTCTACCGAATTTTGTACGAAAAAGAAGAAACGGATTCTCATCCTTTCACTTCCGGCCATCTGAGCCGCAGCTGCGCATTCCGGGTCAGTTAAATCTTGTCAAGTAAATCAAACATGTCGTTCACCGATCACCGACTGCGGATGACTGGGCCCTACGGACAAGAGGCGGAAGACTGGCCATTGATGTCCACTCCTTTATATACTGATAACATTTGCTTTATTCTAAAACTAGTTTCTATCCATGGACTTTCGTCGCGTTTTGCTGGTTAAAGTTTTATACTCTTTCAGGCCTTTTCCATTCAGATCAGTAAAAATAGACCAAATTAGAACTGAGCAAAGATGGAATGTTTCGTTTAGCTTTGTTGCGATATCAATTTAAGTTTGGTTATCGTCATGCAATTCGACTAAAAAACAAAACAAAACAAAACAAAAAAACTTCCATTTTCAAAAGGTAAGTGCTGACAATCATCTTCTCAATGAAGATATTGATGACTTGGAGTACATCTTAGCCTAGTATTACAAGGCTAAGATGTACTCCAAGTCATCAATATAAGAATTTGTTGGAGGCATGTAATCATATCTTGGTTGCAATCTTATTTCATAACCCTTCCTGTGAAAACATATCCTGTACTGGGCATAAACGAATAAATACAACAAATGTTCCGATTTCTGGAAACTGTGTTAGTAGTATTCAACTGACACTGCTCTCAGTTTGTTCGCAACGACCACTTGCATGTTCTCAACAGTTTCTAAATGGCAATCACAGAGAAGAATTTTGATTTTTGGTAACCGGCAAAAGTCACAAGACTCAGATCGGTTGGGTCAGAGAACTGTGATACCGTGAGGATATTCTTTTGATTCAAAATTCGTTCATAGGGATTGTCGACAAAATAGTGAGAGGGATATTTATTTTTCAGGTTGGCATCACTAAATGAAAATCAGCTGATCAATGTTAATTTATCTCAGCAATATCTTCCTTTCCTGAAGTGACTGGTCGACCGGAACGAGGTTCACCTTCTACATTCTTTCAGTCACCGAAAATGTTTTATGTCAACTACAAACCCGAGATTGAATATTTTAAAAAAATCAGAGTTAACTTGTTTTAACTTGCTTCTATCGAATTGTCCTGAAGGTTGACACAGACTATTTCTTCTTAAGTTCCATTTTCGTGACACTACTAAACACGCTTGAAATATTTCGAGATTACTCAGCCGAATTTGGACTCAGCCGAAACATGGACTAGATATTTTAGCATGCGTTCAAATTCAATATTGATCATCTGGTTTTCAACAACTGGGTTGGTTGGTTAATCTAAAAAAAATCATGGGGAGGTAATAATATCTTGGTAACAATCTTATTCTATGACCCGTCTTTAAAACAATTCCGTACTGGGCGTGTTACGTTTTGTAAACAGTAAAAGCAGATACGATCTTTTCTTTTTTTTTTAAACTTTGTTTTTAACAACCTTCTTAGCAATTTTCCTCTTTGCCAGAAAAAAAAAATCACTAAAAGAAAGTTGTGGAAGACAAAAAATTTATCACAGTTTTTTGAAATCTCAAATACGCATATTTTTTTAAAAATCTATTATTTTCCCGATGATCCCTGCTCATTTTCTCACGAACAAGATCGTTTCGACACAAAGTGATTATGCAGATAAATGCACAAATAAAGATTTATAACTGACTAGATAAAGTTCTTGTTTACGCCGTCAAGTGTTTTCAATGTGTTTGGGCGTTACCCTTTTTTAGTATCGTTGTTTGCAACTGGTCCAATGAACATTTTCTTCTGCGGCAAATTTGACGACTTCATCATTTGTCCTTAGCTCTCTAAATTCTTTTGGAACATATTACTCCCCGAAACTCCCCCACCAAAAAAACAAAAACAACAAAAAACAAAAAAAGAACAAAAACAAAAGCAAAAACAAAAAGCAAAAAGAACCAAACCAAACAAAAAAACAAAAAAAAACAAAACAAAACAAAACAAAAAAAACCCAGAAAAATATCAACAAACAAACAAACAAACAATCAAACAAACAAACAAACGCCCCCTTAGAAAACAAAACTACAAAAACATCCTACACAACTATGGATGAAATAGTTTGGCTGACAGGCAACTGACCTGGGAGAAGGAAAATCTCCGAACACAGCAGCAGAAGTGCCCTAAACTGCTCGACGTTGTCTTCAGCTTCGTTCTGGCAACTTCTCCGACAATATTGATATCAAATTTTACTGGCCCTTCACTTCTTCCTTGGATAGCGTTGGCATTGTGAAGAGGGGAGATTAGTTGCAACGGCAACAAACTTCTACTGGTCTGTGTCGGGATCCAGACGCAGATCAGTAGCCTCGCGAGACTGACGGATGTTATGACATAAAAACCTTCAGTTTATGGATATTTCACCAAGATGATGTAACAACTTAAATAAATGTCGATTCTTGAGAAGAAATTCTTGGCAACTTCCGTAAAGAAGAGGGGGAAAAAAGAAAAGAAAAAGAAGAAACAAGTTGTTAAATGAATTGAAGCAAAGATGTAACTAAAGATTTAAAAATGTTTTTATTATTTTTAGACTCGGATTGATAGAAGAGTTTTGTTAAATTTGAAAGAGAGTATTAATTATTATAATAATCCTTGCTTTCTTTTTTTATGGTTACCATCTAAAGTACAAGTCTACAGCGTGCAAAATATCAAAACGAAGATTGTAACTGGTTATTATACAATCTTTAATATCAATTAAAACAATTAAAGAGAATGGATATAAACTGAGTATAAGAGAAGAAATGAAGAAATACTTTAAACATGAAAATAGGTTTTCATCATGTTTGTTACTTCACCATCATAATATAAAGAAAAAAAAGAATGATAATTTTTTCATAATAACCAACAATTTGGTTTTAATTTGTCATTATATTTAATATTTTTTGAGTTTTGAATTTAGGATTTACTGATTACAGTAACTTGGCTAAGGTGCCTATTCTACCCCACCAT
>CAUZXS010006350.1:0-75000 GCA_963585895.1 Sepioteuthis lessoniana
GCTTTGATTTTCCATAATGAATATCCTGATATTGCCATTAATAATCTGATGGTGAGAATCTAGTAATAAAGTAGTTTTGGGAATTGCAGAGTACTCCTTCATTGCCATTGGTCCCAGATAAGAAAATTTGCCAGGGAATGGTAGGACCTAATAGGTTCCTATGTATGGGTCATATAGAACTATTTGAAATTTAAACAGTGTACTTATGCTAAACTGAATTGTTTGAAAAAGAACAGTTTTCGACATTTAAACTGTGTACTTATGCTAAACTAAAATCTAAGAAATAGAACAGTTTATATGTATAAAAACAGATTTGGTATTAAATAACCTACAATGGTTGATATATCAGCAATCAAAACAAACACACAAACAAATAAACAACGTATAGTAATTCGTATTTTTACACGTAGAATTTGTATATCCAAACAGTCTATAAAATAAACCAGTATTTGCATGCTAAACAACAATATATTCCGGAAGAACAACTATCTTTGAGAAAAATACTCCATACATGCATATTTCAAAAGCGTCGATGTTATCATGATGGTATTTCAAACACCTGGAGAATGCATTCAAAAGTAAAATGCTAAAAAGAACTAACCATAAATTTTTGAACTGATCGTAACACTGCAACGAAAAATGGGTTTGAGGAATTTGACAAAAAAATTGCAAACATAACATTAATACTATTTGGAGAGGAAAGACGTGTATTTTGTCAATATTTGCTTAAACACGACTTAATATATATTTAGTATCTATTTATTATATCTAATATATATTTAATATTTGTTTAAATATGATTTAATAATCGCTTATCGTTTCAACCGAACTAATAGTGTGTAACAGAAACATATCCCGTTATTGAATATCATCAATCAGAAAATATTCGTTTTTCAGATTATTTAAAAACTAGGTTAAAAGCAACTTTTATAATTATACAAGTGGCCTATGAGGTAGGCACTCATAATGTAATGATTATCACCGTAGGAAAGTGATTTGGCAGCCGGGGTTCAAATCTGCGACGAGGCTGTTTGTATTTCACTTTACGAATGCTATGAATACAGTCATTGTCTCTACAGGTATGAGTAGGAAATAATTACATTCAGACCATTAAATGCGCGTAACGTCTCAGATTATTGATTTATTCATGAGTCCATACACACACACAAGCAAATATACACACACAAAAAAAAACAAAAAAACACGCGCGCACACGCAATCACACACACACACACACACAGAACACACATATATTTACGTGGGCCATTTGAAAATTCTTAGCCTCACCCACAAAGGAGAGCTATACATAAGATTTCTGTCATAATTATTATACTGGTGAGCCAAAGTAAAGAATTCTTAGCCTCACCCACAAAGGAGAGCTATACATAAGATTTCTGTCATAATTATTATACTGGTGAGCCAAAGTAAGATGTATTTAGCAAATCTAAAGTTTTGTTGAGACGAAACTTACAACCTTTTAAACGACTGCCATATATATATAGGTAGGTGTGTGTGTGTGTGTGTGTGTGTGTGTGTGTGTGGGTGTGCATGCGTGCTTAAACATTAAAATATAAAGATATTTCATGAAGAAATAAATAACCTTTTTCTTTGTCTCTCTTTGCCGGAAACGAGGTAGGGAAGCCTTCATATCGTAAGCGCTAATGTATTAAACTTCATTTGGAAAATTTCAAATCGACCAGAAAAAAATTATAATGGAAACACTGAATTGAAGTGTTTTCGTCAAATTCATAAAATCAATATATGTGTGTGTGTGTGTGTGTGTGTGTACGCGCGTGTGTGTGCACGTGCGTGTGTGTGCACGTGCGTGTGTGTGTGTCAGCGCTATACCGTCCATAAATTTATACACCTCTAATCTCATATTTTTAAAAAAGTTAGTTTTTTTCTCAAAGATGTCAGGATGTTATTATTGATAATAGAACATTATACAATCACAAATGATATTTACAACTTTCAGTACTATCAAATTCTTTAGAAGTCTGTATCTGAAAACAAAATTAGGCGTATTGAGTAGTATAAATGTAATTAAACCTAAACTATATTCTAAAGCAATTTCTCTTTCGGTTGTACAGGTGTTGCTACTGTCTCTCTGAAGTTTTTGTAAAACTTTTTAAAAAATCAATAACTCAATTCTGAACCAATGTTTTTAAAATTTAAACTCGTTCCTTTCAACCTAGAGTAAAATATTAAACTAGATTTTCTGCGAATTCAAAAGGTTAACTTTTAAGATATTTGGAATCTAACAAAATAGATTGACAGCAGTTAGTATGCAAATTTAATCAGTATAAGCTTAAGACCACTGGATTCATATTTTTTTCTTTTTGTACATAACTTATATTGAAACATGAGTAAAGGGAAGGATCTAACAACGAGTGAAAGAAAATAAAGTTGTTGAGAGTGAGGGAATTTCTACTTTGGTGTTATCAAACACGGTTTGAAAAGATAATCAACCAATAAAGAAGGCTGTTAAAAATATAACTGAGTTGAGGACTCAGAACAAATGAACAGGCTTTAAGAAATTGCTTTCTCGAGATGAAGGTAAACAAAGATGAGTCATTGCGAAAAACACTGATGATCAGCGCTCAAATCTTTGAAAAAGTTGAAAATGAAAAGGTCAAGAAAGACCAAAGGTGAAGAATATTTTGTGAATTGGAATCTCTAAAAAAATCTACAAGGCAACATACTCTCACTAAAGCAAATATTTTCAAATGTGACAATTGGGCCAAGAAATACATTAATATTTACTTTTCTTAAGTAATTTCAGCTGATGAATGTTGAGTAATATTGAATGGACTTGATGGATGGGCCAGATGATTATCTTATCCAATTCAGACATTTTTGTTGTCAAAAATGGCAACAAGACGGCAGCAGTATGTCATAATGGGCTAGAATTGTCGAACAAACCATAACTGAGCCATCAAAGTCGACGAAGGAATTAAACTGAACAGAATTAACTATTGCAATTTTGTGGACAAGAATTTCTTTAGAACTTCCAGTCACACAGTCTCAAAATAAAATATGCATTCATGAATAACAATTCTTATTTCTCACGTAACTAAGTTCATATGTAAATTCTTTGAGTATAAAAGATGACCGCCATCAAGTCTTTATGTTAATCAGATGGGGAATCTATGGTTAATTGTGAAGATGAAATTATATGAAGTTTCTGTTGAAATGGAATATCCTACACCACATCTCAGTCATGTGTAGTGACTATATTTACAGAGAGTTGGGCTTTATACGAGTCCTTGCTTCATGGATTAGTAGCGTGCCTCGCTATTCCTTGTCTGTCTTATTGTATCTATCTTGCAATAAAAATCTCTCTTTATTCTACGAACGCGTTGACTCATCATTTTCACTCATGTATATCTTGTCTGATTGTATCCCTTTTAAGGACACAAGAGGTTGCAAATAGTATAATAGGAAAGCAGACCAATGGTAAGCAAATAAATCGGAAATTTATGAGTCGGAAATTGAATATGCGGAAGCATAAAATTAACAAAATCAGTGGATAACTCTGTTCAACAAACTTTTTGTCGCATTGATATCACTCGCTGTTGTTATCTCTTGTTAACATACTCATTTCAAATATGAAGTTGTTTTTTTTCTTGAATGCTCTTATTTTTCTTTTGTGTGTTTTTTTTTTGCTATGGAGGTATTTCAAAATATCAAAATTTTATCTTCATTTCAATAATATCATCCCCAATTAGAAGAAGCATGTGATCGAACTCTCATTACATTAGCTGATGAACAAAAAACAAAATGTTATATAGTCTAACTTTATTTGCAACTCAATTCGAAACAAAGGAGAGATTTTATATAAAACTCATTGTTAAGTAAGAAATTGGTAGCTATAAAGATACAAAAGTTAGTTACATTTTAGTCGACCAGGAATTAGTACATGAAGTTCTTTCGCTTGTGGACTGTCTCAGAGCAATATCGATTAATGTTCCTGCAGTATCCGCCACGATGCGTTTGTCCCATCTCCCTTGGTAGCACTTTTCCATGGTCTTGAGGTCCTGATGGAACCGCTCGTCTTGCTTGTCGTTTAATGTCCCTAAGTTATCAGGAAATCTATCAAGATGACTGTATAGAAAATGGAGTTTGACACTCATGTTGCATCCTTGGTCATGAAAAGCTGATAAATTTGTTACATGGGTTTCATAGTTGTCGGGCTAATTATTAAGGAGAAAGTTTTCTATTACTGCTACAAATGAAATCCATCATCATCATGACGGGCCATCAGCAGGGATATCACTGGCCCTCTCACGCCACCCCTCCCTATTGTCCATCGCTTCCGGCAGGTCCTCAGGGTACATCCTGTATCTACACAGAGCTGCAGGTTCGAACTGGTCGCCCTACATTTGATCGTCCATGTGAAGGGGTCCACAAGAGTACATCACTTATGAATTCGTCCCTACTTCTCCACCAGTGTTCCTCATGTCTGGTTTGTCTAATTTTGATAGTTTTCGTGATGGGTGGTTGGTGACCGTATAGCTGCTGCTTTGTTGGGTGTTGCCTCCATGAATTGTTCAATATAGTTCGCAGCATGTTCCCCCTTTCTTATCATTCATCTTTTTGACTAAGTCTTGATCTCGTACAATTGCGCGAATCAGGTCCATCAAACACATCTGACTTGACAGAGCAGGGAGAACCGAGAATATGCTTTGGAAGCATTTCACAGTCAGTATATAATACTCTAATAAACCGTTTCATCTGGTCATGCTTGATGTGCAAAGAAGGATAAATAATCTCTTCTCGACTGATGACTGGATCATTGACAATACTAGGCATACTAACTTCAAGAGTTTTATATAAGAGTCATTCTTTCTGATTCTAAAGTCTGTCTCTTGCTTGGCTGACCTTCATTCAAATAAAGCTGCGATACTTTGAATATCCTCTTTTTTGACCATGGAAAACGTTCACCATTTTGATGGCAACGTAACTTGTCCTGTTGCACTCGTGGTATTTAAGTTGGTCTGTCCCAGGTTTGATGTCATTATGATTCTCTTGTAAACACCGAATGACCGATTCTAACAACTGCTAGACTTCGCCATAATGTTTAAGCTATAATTCAGGCTGTGCTTAGAACTTTCCGGAAATAATCTCCAATAACTTGGATTATACAATGGAATTCCTAATTCCAGAAGATAACCCGAGATATTATGACAATACTTATTATACTCTTCAAAAAATTGTATAAAAACCTGTTCTCGATTTCGGAAATATGAAATAGTTCTGGTTTTGTTCAGTAGAGTCTTTTCTTGCAACCCAGAAGATAAAATTTCTGCTGCATTTTTAAAGTTACGTAAATCATGCCCTAGGTCATTCAGTTCTGCCTGATATAACTGCTGAGGAATTGATGACTGTGATGTAGCTTAAGAAGAAACCTCAGAATTTGTCTTTATTTCTTGAGTTTACCAGACATTGGCCTAGGGGTTAGAGTGTTCACCAATGGCCAGGGAGACCTGGGTTCAATCCCAGGTCGAGTCATACCAAAGACTAAAAATATGGTACTTGATGCCTCCTTGCTTAACACTCAGCATTATAAGGCACGGATCAAGGGTAAAGTAGAGCAATCCAGGGAAGGAGTAGCGCCCTCCCCTACACATTGGTGTAGTCACTATCGAAAAGGGAGCCTTCGGGTTACCCTGACTATGATCGCCAACTTTACTTACATCATCAGTCTTCTGTATTTCGTCTATAGTATCTTCAGAAGAAGATAACTCAGTAAGAACTGAAACTGGTGGCCCATTTGAATGCTCAGTAGGTCGAATCACTGATGGGATATTAGTACAAGTTATTTTATGTCTTTTTCTTGGTAACTTTTTTGTATTGATCAGATAAAAATAGCAGTCAATCGTGTGGCCCTTCAGTTCCCGTCAAATATTGGGAATTCCGTAAGGTAAGCTATTATGTTTCCCTTTCGTCAAGTCATGCAGCATTGCTTAACGGTTATGACACTCAGTATGTGAGGCCCATATCTTGTCTTAATTACCAAGAGTAAGTCTGAAGTACTCTTTATTGGCTCGCTTAAAAATGATTTTATATTGCACTGCTGACGAATAAGCATGAAGTATCCACAAATATAGCAGAAATCGCCAGGGTTTTTCACACATTGATGTCACCTTGTAGCCATGCTCAAGTCTAACAGAAAAAGAAGAAAATTATATATCCCTATTGATAGTATAAACGCATAACTAATTCATTTAGCTGCAAAAGGATAAAATATCATCATCATAACCATCATGTCCCACTGCCAGCACAGATCTTCGTAACCCTCTCTCGCCACCCGATTCTATCGTCCATCGCTTCCGATAGTTCTTTATGGCTACATCCTGTATCGGCACAGAGCTGTTGTATATAGGTTTTACCTGGTCATCCTGCATTTGTTCGTCCATGTGAAGGGATCCATAGGAGTATTTCGCTTATGAGTTCGTCCCCATTTCTCCAGCAGTGTCCCGCATACCTCAAATTGCATGAAAACTCGAAACATACAGAACAAAATCCTTTTTATTTTCGAGATCAGAAGATCAAAAATTTTAGAAAATAGTAAAAAAAAAATGATTCAACTAAGATATCAGAAACATTAATTGTGCAGTGTATTAGATTACTTGTTGATATTGGGAAGGAAGGTCACTATATTAAAATAAAAAGGATTAAATACACTTACTCTATGTGTTCATAATCTGGTATATTATAGGTTTTGATCAGATTTTGACGACAGTATTACCTTTTTATTTAAGTAAAATATAATCGTTTGGTTTGCCTTTTAACTTCAGACGGCATTTATATTTACAATACATCTAATAACTTTAATCACTTTAAGAAAAAAGGGGGTGCCCTCCTGGTGTAATGGTTAAAGCGATGGACTGCGAGTTCGTACGCCAGTCGAGCTATTACGTTCACTTTCGGGCAAATATCCTTGGGAAAGGTATGAACCCTCTTATCCTCCAAGCTATGGGTTAAATAGTACCACAACTGTTCTTCTCGGGGAAAAGATTTGGCATTAAATTACCGACAAAGGTTGATATGCCATTAAAGAAAGAAACTAAACCAAACCAAACCTAAGAAAAAATATTGATGCTACCAACAGTTTTAACTCAGACATTGTTTCTATATTAAAATATATTGTTTATATTTTGATTTCTTTTAAACTAAATTTGAATTATTGAAGTTTATGTGATTTTCTTAAGAACATCAGAATGGGTATACACACACACACACACACACACACACACACACACATATATATATATATATATATATATATATATATATATATATATATATATATACACATTATATTGACACTTCTGCATTTAACGACGTGTCGTGGAGAACCGTTAGGCTAAATATATGAACGGTTGGACTAACTTCATAGGTAATTCAGTTAGAATGGAGAAGGTTTATGTAGAACTAGTCACACTTTTTTGATAAATTGATAACAGAAAAATGTTGCCCCAGGTACAAAAGATTTTTCCAAATAACTCGCCTCAGGTTTTGAATTTGGAGACTTTCTTCCGCCTAAAACGGTTTCTCAATAAATGTGAGAAAAGTAAGTCTCAATGCGCGATTTGTGTGTTTGAAAGTCTAACGACAAATAAATTTTATTTAAAATAATTTGTACAATTAAAGTTTTATTTTGCATCATGAACAAGATACAATATTTAACATATAAAAAAATGATAGTTCTGTTAGTATTTAGAAGAAAACATACAAAGATCAATTTTTATATAACATATACAATGTCCAATCCAAAAATTAATGTCTACAATATAACACAAACAAATAATGATTAATACCATAACATATAAAACAATTAGTTGTACAGTTCATGTTTATATTGTAACATATTCAAATATCAGTTTATTTAATAACATATTGTACCATTATTTTCATCTTATAATGTAATTTTCATATTATAAAATGAACTAAGTTTGATTTTCCTATAATATAAACAAATATTAATTTATATAATATTTACCATGTTTAAATGTACTTTTACTTTTTATATTGTAAAATATGCAAATATCAGTTTTAACGTCAATGTGTATATTATAACATATCAAACAGTCAATTTAAGTCATAACACATGCGACTATAAAATCTGAATATTGTATTATAATATAAACAAATATCAATTTATATTATGATATATACAATGTTCAAAATTACAGTTGATATTATTGTCCTGGGATAGAAAATTCTACTTATATCATAAAATGTACTGGGTTCAATTCTATATTTAATTTTTAAAACTATAACATACAAAAATGTCTATTTTACTGTTAATGTTTATATGAGAACATATAAAATGCTCAATTTATGTTATAACATCAAAAAGCTAATTTCATGTTATAAAATATACAATGATCACTTCATATTATAACATAAAAAATGATCAATCACAATCATAAGATATATATCAACAAGTCATATTATACGATATACACTATTCAATTCATGTTATCAAAAAGACAATGATCAATTCATATCCTAACATATCAATGATCAATTTCTCTTATAACATATACAATAATCACTTCACATTATAACATATAAAATGATCAATCAATATCGTAACATATACAATGATCAATTTATATCATAACATAAAATGATCAATTCATGTTACAGCATATAGAATGATCAATTCATATTTTAAGATATACGATGATCATTATAGGAGGTACCCGTTGTGGAATGGTTATCGTCGTAGGAAATGGACACGGCGACACGAGTTCAAAACCTGGACGATACTGATGGCATTTCATATAGCACTAATATCCTTGGGAATGGTCTGAATCCAATTATTCTCCCTCCAGCTATGGGTAAATTGTAGGACAGGCTGGTTTCCTTAGCCTTGGTGAGGCAACTAGTCTAAGAGAAGGAAAACTCTATATTCAAACCTGTTAAACTCCGCTTAAAAACTGACCTTGTGTCATATCCTAGCAGAGCAGAGGGGTTGGTAAATATATATACAATGATCAATTTATGTTATAACATTTAGATATAAAACTTGAACAGGTTCAAAATTAATGTGTTCCCTACAAGTATTCACACCCTATATTAACATACAGCATATTTTCCTCAATGTTAACTAAGACATGCGAGCATACAGATAGCGAATACTACTTTTCCATATTTCATTCCACCGTGAAAACTTCGAAAATATTATCAGAATATCTACTATTTCTTAGTATGTACATACTATATCTACATCAGAATCAACATAGCCCCTTAGGGTACTGGAATTTTATTTTCTCTAAGTATTTATAATGCTAAGTAGATGTGCGTTTCTTCCCTGGTGTGTATGTGTACTCTATATAAATATGAAAAGAAATTATATCATGGTATAGAGACAGATACTAATTGATGGACAATGATATCAAAAATTGTTTTAAAAAACGGAACTCATCGTCAAGTCTTCAAAGTAGCAGAGCATTTCTCAGAAAAAAAAATGTATAAAGAGAAATAACAATCACTATCTATGGATTCACTTGATTCTCTCACAGTCTCGATCAGCTATCTTCCAACGAAATTCTTATAGACGACATCTACGCTCTGCACCGCACTGATGAATTTAAATTTTTGCTGTGCTGCTGATTGTGTAGTAATATAAAGGATAAAGTTGCTTAATTAATTTGCCATTACTTCATCAGTGACAAGCGTGTCGAACTCGTCTCAATTGGATAGTTTTTAAGAAGGGAGGTAATTGACTGTACTACGATTGTTTTGTTGGATATTACTTCAAGAATTGCCCAGTCGGCTGAGGCTGTAGAAGACACCAACTGCTTCACTGAAGATGAGTAAGACCTCCCCAATAAATGCCCTGGATACGACACCAAGCAATATGATGGTGCGGCTCCGGTGATGCTGGGGCTTTGGGGAATGTTGTGTACCCCTTCATTGCCATCCCACTCAGGTCTACTTTGGTCCCAAGTGATAGCACCTGCTAGGGTCCAATTTATGGGTCAAATAGAACTAAACTGTGTATTTATGCTAAACTGAATTGTTAGAAATAGAATATTTTGCAGTGTAAACTGTGTATTTTTGTTAAATTGGGTTATTTGAAATAGGACTTTGTTTGAAAGTGAAACTATATATGTGCTAAACTGAATTGTTCGAAATAGAACAGTTTTGACATATAACTGTGTGTAAACAAAAAAAAAACTATACTTATGCTAAAATGAATTGTTTGAAATAAAACTGTTTGACTAACGTGAATAGCTTGAAATAGAAATATTTTGACAATCAAATGTGTACTTATGCTAAACTGAATTGTTTGAAATAGAACTGTTTATTTATATAAAAATGGATTTGGGATTAAATAACTCACAAATGTTGGTATGCCAAAAAACACAAACAATTAAACAAACATACTTCTAAAATTTGTTAAAATAGCACGTAGTGTTCTTGTGTTGTTCCCATCTAACGTTTCGTTCGAGTCTATGTGCTGCAGTAGTTCTAATACGGCTAGACTTTGCTAACAATTTAAAATTAAAAGAAAGATCGTAATTTTCTAATAGACTTAATTTTACTTCGAAGAAAACAGAGTGAAAACTCTAATGTAAGGTGCAAACAAATGTTTGAGATGGGGACCTGCTTATCAGTTTCAAATAATTCTGTATATGATTTTTTTACCATCCATCTATCTATCATCCTCATCATGTCGTGATGCTAACACGGATTAGTATGACTATCTTTCAATTTGTCTCTATTATCCATCGCTTCTGGTAGGTCTTTTACACATCATCCTGTGTCTGTACAGAGCTGTTGTAGATAAGTTTTAGTTGCTCGTCTGTGTGAGTCTATATGAGAACGTCGCTTTTAAGTTCGTCGAACTCGCTCACTACAATTCTATAGTCCATCGCTTTAACCATTACACCACGAGGACACCCCAAGATTATATTTAAGTCATCACTCTGTTGGCTGAACATGTAGAATACGTCGTCTTCACCTCCACTGAGGGGTTAAAGCTCACCTATAAGTGTCCCGAATCTAAAACTAAACATGGGGTGTGTCCTCGTGTTGTAATGGTTAAAGTGATAGACTGCGGAATCGTAGTAAGCGAGGGTGTACTCAAGTCTCGCTATTACGTTCACTTTCGGGCAAATACCCTTGGGAAGGGTTTGAACCTCCTTATCCTCCCAGCTATGGGTTAAACAGTACCACTACTGTTCTTCTAGGATAATCGCTTTGGCATTAAATAACCTACAAAGAGTTTATACGCTATAAAAACAAAGAAACCAAACCTAAACAATGGGAGGATGACATTCTAATCTAGTAACTTTGGGATATATGCAATACTCCTTTGTCGTTAATCTGAGGTTCACTCTGATTAGAGTTACATTGGTTAGAGTTACATATCTGCGTCAAGTATAATTATTCTACTTGAACTATGCTTACATTTGAACTGCATGCTTATGCTAAACTGAATGATTTCAAATAGAACTGTTTTTGACATGGAAACTGTATTTCCACTAAACTAAATTGTTTAACGCTGAACTGCTCTGACATGTAACTGTGTGTAAACAAAGTCTGTACTTTTACTAAACTGAATTAGATGAAGTAGAATTGCTTGACTAAACTGAATAGCTCTAAATAGAAATGTTTGTTTACAATTAAACTGTACTTCCATTTGAACTGCGTGCTTGTGCTAAACTGAATTATTTCCAATAGAACTGTTTTTTGACATTTAAACTGTATTTCCACTAAACTAAATTGTTTAACATAGAACTGTTCTGATATGTAACTGTGTGTAAACTAAATCTGTACTTTTACTAATCTGAATTAGCTGAAGTACAATTGCTTGACTAAACTGAATAACTCAAAATAGAAATCTTTTTTACAATTAAACTGTACTTATATTTAAATTGCATGCTTTTCTTAAACTGAATTGTTTTAAATTGAACTATTTTTGACATTGAAACAATACTTACACTAAACTGAATTGTTATATATAACTGAATTGTTTTAAATAGAACTGATTATTTACATAAAAATCGATTAGGCGTAAAATAACCTACAAAGGTTGATATGCCATAAAACCTAACAAGCCAAACCAAACCAACATAATTATTCTATCAATTACGATACTTGAAACCATTTTACTGATAGCAAAACATGATTAATATCAAAATGATTAAGTAGTATTTTATAGCAAACCTTGAAACTTGGATATTGAGACAAATAGAATTATTACTATTTGATAACAATACTTGAAACCATTCAAGTGAAGGAAAAAATGATTTCAGGGCCGTGAAAAATTGTCACCCAAAAGCTATTCAGTTAAAAATCATATAGGGATAAACATGGTTTGCTATTGAATAACTCATAACTTTTGATAGGCTATGAACCCAATCCACCTTACCGAACCTTAGCTAGCCTGTTAAATATAATGTAACCAACAGACTATTCGCTTACAAATCATACACAAACACACTCGCACACACACACACACACACACACACACACACACACACACACACACACACACACACACACACACACATATATATATATATATATATATATATATATATATATATATATATATATATATAAACAGGCCTCGATATTAAATAACTCAAAAATATTTATGTGCCATAGAACAAAAACAAATGAAATCATGTTTTAGTTAAACACTACGCAAAACCGATTGTTTTCTAATAAGATTGTTGCAATTTCTATAAATTCGAATTAAAACCATATAATAAGCTGAAAGTAATGTATCATAAAACTACTACAAACAAACTGGTGATGTAAATCTTAAACGATTTGAGTTGGAAGAAGTGAAAGGTTTAATACCAATGCATATCAACGCACAAGTTCACACATGTCAATCCACAAATGTGGGTTAATTCATCAACATATTCGTGTCAAATTAAATATTCATAGGCTGACCATGACAAAGAAGGTACCATAAAATATATAACTATGGACATCATATATCCATTACTTGAAGTTTTTCTGGTGTGTACAATCATCAGACAAATATGCAAGAAAAATGTAGTTAATCAGTTGTGTTTATGGTATGGTGTATAGTTATGTATTAAACTGGAAATACCCCAGACACCCATACGAGGAAACATATGTATTCATAAATATATACGAATGGAAAATTATACGGAGATTTACTGCAGTCCGAACGAAGAAGAATAAATATGAAATTGGTTGGTAAATGACACAGGAGGAAACTTGAAAGAGTCTCGGAGACCAGAGGAGACTTGCTATCACTAAAACTCCAACGTCTTCACTTTGGTATCAGTTTGGTTCTTTGGTTCTGCAATTAGTTTTCTACTTTCTAAGATGAATCATTTTTCTTCCAGACACAATCAGTTTTTTTGTCTCCTGCTTTGTCAACTTATACTTCTTTCCCAATATTCCATTACATATATATATATATATATATATATATATATATATATATATATATATATTCTTAAACTTACATGAATTTTTTTCCGTTACCATCACGTCTCTTGTCTAGAACATTTTTTTTTCTGATGATAATATTCGAATTGTAAATCACCGTATCTTTTCCTGCTGCCTCTTTTGTTTTCTTGTATATATTAATGGAGGCACTTGTAATGTAGTGGTTATCATCGCAGGAAATTTGTTGTTCAGAGATTCCAGCGTTGGTTATCCTAAAGTTATATAATTAAGGAATGATTTTTTATTCTAATCAGTTTTCATTAATTATATTTTATAATTCAGTTTGGTTGGGCTTCGAACTATTCGGGTTAAGAGTTCAAGTGTATAGTCAATTGGCGCACTTTATGCTCGTGCGCAAAGGATATGAAAATCACCATTGTCATAATAAACCCCCAAACAGTAAATAGGGCTGGTGTGTGAATGACGTCATGCCCAGAAGAGATGGGCTGAGAATTTAGAAGATTTTGAAAAAGATTCAGTTGAGGTCCGACCATGGTGTTGAGAAGTTGGGGTCCGGTCATGGTGTTGAGAATTTGAGATTGGACCATGCCGGCAGATAATTGTGTCTCTGCCATTGGGTCATAGAGAATTGAGTTCTCTACCGTTGAGGCATGTAGTTAGAGTCTTGCAGATCTCTACCGACAGAGATATTAAACACTACAAGCTGCGGTGCGAGTTTGTGGGGTCAGATAATACGGTGACTATAATGAGAATTGTGTCTCACTCCTCGTGTCGAAGAACTGATGTCAGAAGTTAATAAACAGTTCGTACCTGAACAAATGAGTCCGCCTGTGTTTTTGCATATGTATGTGTACTGTAATTGATATCATTATGGTTGTGGTATGCAACACTAATCTGTTGGTTTCTTCGGGTGTTGATATAAAAGATAAGTCTTCCTGGCTGAAAGTTCAACAAGCAATCGCATTTGAGGACAGTTGCAAATTATCTTAAATGGTTTCAGTCTTCGTCTGTCATTGGTCGAATTTTTTTACCGAAGATCCTGCTGTTGTCGGGGAAAATTCATAAACAAATTACTATATTGTGAATATTAAATACCAGGAAAATCTAGCACGTATCGACTCGAATCAAAATCGTGGACGAGACTGTTTACAATTCTCAGAGCACTAATACAGTTAGGAATGGTAGGTATTCAACAATTCTCCTTCTCTCTATGGGTAAAACCGTAGAAGGAATTTGCTAATTTGCAACCTGTTCAAACGAAAGAAAACTCTATAAAACTCCAATAAAAATTAACCTTTGTACCCCATCTTAATCAAGCAGAATAGTTGTATATATATATATATATATATATATATATATATATATATATATATATATATATTCAAACAAGTACATAATTATTGTTGAACTAAAATTACAGACTAAGAAAATGAATTTTTCTGTACCCTAACCGAAAGATTGATATACATACGCAGACTACACTTACATACTTTCAATGAAAATTGTTTGTACCTATTTATATATATATATATATATATATATAAAGGTAAAACATTGATGGCCTTTAGCCATTTTTAATTACCGAAGAGTATAAAACTCTAGAGTAGCAATTTCGAATGTTTTTTCTAGTATAATTAGATATGTTTATTCAATGTTGAGCGTTGTATGCTTTTAGAAACTGTTGTTCAGACAATTTGATATTCTTTCAGTTGACAGTATTTATACACACAGATACACATGCACACACACACACACACACACACACACACACATATATATATATATATATATATATATATATATATATATATATATATATATATATATATATATATATACTTACAGAAAGACTATGGTGTCAGTAATAATCTGCTCTTAGCATTTTTCTGTTCTTTACTGGGAATCTTCCTTAATATACTTGGATTTGGACATATTTATTGACTCAGAAATGCTCTAACACTGACTGCTCACATTTCAAAAGTTTATTTTATTTCTAATTTTAATGTCACATAAACTCACCCTTCTACTTTTGATAATTTCGAAATTGAAACCCTGTTACCACAAAAAAGAAACTATGTAAAACCCCGATATGATATATACAAACCGTTCAAATCATTCTGTACATTGAGTGAAACTTCACAGATCTAAAAAGAAAATATTTCGTTCACTTTCAAAGAAAAAAAAGAATATCTTAATCATAAACTATTTCTTTTGGTTTTGTATATTTTTGTAATGAAATATCAATACTAATTGGTTAGTCATTTGTATATGTTTGAGTAAATAGTAACAATATTTTCAATATAACTTTGCATTATTCAATAGAATTTTTTTATTTGTTTATACCGATTTTTTTTTGTAAGGAGATATCTAATTTTATTCATTCCTATCTAATACAAATGAATAATTGCTCAGGAGAGGTAGAGGACAAGTATCTATCACTCAATCGATTGTGGTTGGAGAATACACTGACCACATCTCTGCAGTGGGGTAAGAAACTCCTATTGAATGTCTTAGACATGACATTAAACAATCTGATGGGTGGCTCCAGTAATGCTGTATTCCTTCATTGCTAACGGTTCAAGGTCTATTCTTGCCCGTAGTGGTCTCTCTCTATATATATGTAGGGTGACCACGTGGTGTAATTGTTAAAACAATCGACTGCAAAATAGTTGTCACTCTCTCACCCTCTCTCGCTCTGTGTGTATATATATATATATATATATATATATATATATATATATATATATATTAAACGCATAATTTATGTGATGTCAATTTAAATCATCTTTATATATATATATAGATATATATATATAGTGTATCACAAAAGTGAGTACACACATCACATTTCTGCAGATATTCAAGTATATCTCTTCATGGAACAACACTGACAAAATGACACTTTGACACAATGAAAAGTAGTCTGTGTGAAGCTTATATAACTGAGTTAATTTATTTTCCCCTCAAAATAACTCAAAATATAACCATTAAAAGCTACACCTCTGCCAACAAAAGTGAGTACACCCCTTAGGGAAACTTGTCAATATTAACATACACCATGTCAACTGTCAATATTTTCTGTGGCCTCCATCATTATCCAAAACAACAGTTACTCTCTCTTTACTCTCCTGGGCATGGACTTTACCAGAGCTTCACAGGTAGCCACTGAAATGCTCCTCCACTCCTCCATGACAACGTCGCAGAGCTGGAGGATATTTGAGAATCTGCGCACCTACACCTTCCGCTTGAGGATCCCCCAATGTTTGAGTGGACCTTTAGAGTAATGTTATGAACTGATAATCCACATTCCCCAAAGTTCCAAGACTGGAGTTTCACTATTAGATTCAGAATAGGGTCATAATCAAGACACTCGACACTCGTCTTATCTTCTGTCGAGAAGCAGTCGTATTCTACTGTTGTTTGGATGCTATCTATCTATCTATCTATGTAACCAGGAGTCATATATATATATATATATATATATATATGGGTCCTGGTTACATATATATATATATATATGTGTGTGTGTGTGTGTGTGTGTGTGTGTGTGTGTGTGTGTGTGGCCTTCTATCATTGATATTGATCACTATTTAATAATACCGCATAATTTGATCTACCATTTACTTACTAAGAGAGAATCATAAGCCTCAATAATATTATATTTATATATAAAGTATAATATTTAAATATATATTGTTATCCACAGACAGACTCTTTCATTGTATGACAACTCTTCAATGAGCCTAGACACTCCAAGTTGGAATCGAAACCCACCTAACCTTACGCTAGACTGATAATTTACCATTCAGCCATTTCGATGACCTACGTCAGCTCGGAAATTTAATGCATTTTGTATTAACATTTGTTTGTTTACATTTTACGCCATCGGATACCAGAGTGGTCAATTCGTTTGATGAACTTTATATTACGCGAGTTATAGCCGCTAATTCCTTCACCAGAGTGCTCAAACCCGGGAGTAAGGCGTATATATTGTCAACCATTGGCAGATTATACATATATATATATATATATATATATATATGTGTGTGTGTGTGTGTGTGTGTTTGTCTGTCTGTCTGTGTCTGTGTTTGTCTGTGTGTCCGTGTGCTCATAAACGAATAAGCATTTAGAAATATAACACAAAAGTAGACAAAAGTTTCCTTTAATTATATGCAAACATAAGTCCAATATCTATTTAGCTTATTTCGATTTTTATCTTCATTTTTAACAATAGACATAATTACCGACAAATATGAATTCCCTGGCGAGAGATGAAATCTTTCAGATTAGAAATATTTCTCATATATTATATATATATATATATATATATTATTTCAACCAGACTTAATGAAAATTAAACAATAATTTTAATGAAAGAGAGAGAATCTCTCCGGTCACAACACACACACACACACACACACATACACACACACACACACACACACACACACACATATATATATATATATATATATATATATATATATATATATATATATATATATAAAAGTGTGTGTATATACTTTGGTTTTCTTCTTATTTATCACAAGTCATGATTACACGCAAATATGAATTCTCCAGAGGAAGTAAAAAAAATTCTCGGGTCACTAATATATTATTTACCTTTCTTTTCTTAAAGAAACAAAAATACTTCAATTATAATGATAAACTTGGTTGCGCATTCTTAGAATATATAAGGTTTGAATACATGGATATGCCCTCTTGTAAGAATATATAAATTCCCTGTAACACTTACCGTGAACAACGGATACGACTTAAGATACCTAATTATGACAAAATTTGCAATCACAGCCTGAAGTTATTTTCCCATCATGAATATCAACCGAAATAATATGGTTTATATATATATATATATATATATATATATATGTGTGTGTGTGTGTGTGTGTGTGTGTGTGTGTGTCTCTGTTTGTGTGTTTGTGTGTTTGTTTCGGTGTGTGTGTGTGTGTGTGTATGTATGTGTGTCTCTGTGTGTGTGTTTGTGTGTTTGTTTCGGTTGTGTGTGTGTGTGTGTGTGTTCAGTTAACAGACGAAAATTAACAATCGTTAAATAGCAATGAGTTAGTCAATACTGCTTATGATGGTTGCCAGAAAGTAGTGTAAAAACGCTTTACTTTTATCTCGCAATTAATAGTTTTATACGTATTTCATAATATTCAAAACCCACTCTTCTGCTGCATATATATATATATATATATATATATATATATATATATATATATATATATATATATATATATATATATATATATATCTGTCACACTGTTTCTCTTTTTCTCTCTATATATGTATCTATCTCTCTCTCTCTATATATATATATATATATATATATATATATATATATATATTCATCATCATGTCGTGCTGGTAGCATGCATATCCCTGACTCTCTCTCGCCACTTTTCCCTATCGTTCATCGCCTCAGACAGGTCTTCTGGACAACATCCCGTATCCACACATAGTTGCTGAATGTATGTTCGTGCTGGACGTTCTGCTTTTGCATGTGTGGGGGTCCATAAGAGTACATCACTTATAAGTCCGTCCCTGCTTCTCCAGCAGTGTCCTGCATGTCTGGTTCGTCTAACTTGAATATTTTTCATGATAGGAGGCAGGTGGCCGTACAGTTGGTGTCTTGTGAGGTGTGGCCGCCAGGTCTTGTTCAAGATTGCTCGGAGCATCCTTGTGTAATTGCCGTCTAGCTTCTTCTCCAGCCGTTTTGTTAGAGTCCATGTAGTGCATCCATATAGCAGTATCGATGCGACAGCTGCCTGGAAGAAACTGCGTTTCATTTTATCGGTTCGGTCTGAATTCCATGTAATCGATAGCCTATTGATAGATGTGCATGATTTCGTGTGTGTATATTTGAGTGTTTGTGTTTATATATATCTATTTATATATAAACATTTATATATATACATCTGCAATTACACAAGAATGCTGCGTGCAATCCTCAACAAGTCCTGGCAGCAACACCCCACAAGACACCAACTGTACGGCCACCTGCCCTCTATCACGAAAACTATTCAAGTTAGACGAACCAGATATGCAGGACACTGCTGGAGAAGCAGAGATGAACTCATAAGAGATGTACTCTTATGGATCCCCACACATGGCCGCGCAAAAGCAGGACGACCAGCTCGAACGTACATTCAGCAGCTATGTGAGGATACAGGATGTTGTCCTGAAGACCTACCTAGGGCGATGAACGATAGGGAGGAGTGGCGAGAGAGGGTCAGGGATATCCGTGCTGCCAGCACGATATGATGATGATGATGATATATATACATATATATATATATATATATATATATGTATAAATACAGATATATTGGTGTGTGTGTGTGTGTGTGTGTGTGTGTGTGTGTGTGCGTGCGTTTGTGTATTACTTTTTATTTCACTGAAATATATAATATTTGAAGAGAAACAACTCATATTGTCATATACATCCCTCTTTCTTTTTCTGTCTTTCTTTTTCTGTCTGTCTCTCTCTCTAACTATATATATATATATTGGTGTGTGTGTGTGCGTGTGTGTGTGTGCGTGTGTGTGTTTCTGTGTCTCTGTGTCTGTGTGTGTCTCTGTGTCTGTGTGTGTATGTGTATGTTTGTTGTGTGTGTGAGTATTACTTTTTTATTTCACTTAAATATGTTATATTTAAAGAGAAAAAAATCATATCGTCATATCCATCTCTGGCTCTCTGTTTCGCTCTTTCTCTCTCTATATGTATCAAAATACGTATATATATATATATATATATATATATATATGTGTGTATGTGTGTGTGTGTGTGTGTGTGTATATATATATATATATATATATTTATATATATAAAAATGTTTATTCATATATATATATATATATATTTATATAGACATATGTATTGTGTGTGCGTGCGTGCGTGCGTGTATTACTTTTTATTTCGCTGAAACATATTATATTTGAAGAGAAAAAATCATTGTCATATACATCTCTGTCTCTTTCTCTGTCTCTGTCTCTCTCTCTCTCTCTATATATATATATATATATATATATATATTGGTGTTTGTGAGTGTGTGTGTGTGAGAGAATATTGTCGAAAGCTCGACTGATATTTCTTTTTCAGTTAATAATGGAATCGTGTTTATCAATATTTTCTGGAGTTTTGGCGATCACATTCGCATGGATTTCAATTCTAAAACCCGGGTAGACGGATATCATTCAAATTAAACATCTGAAAAAGGGTCCTCCTTTCATCTGTTTTCTGTCAGTCCTTTCTTTTTTCATATGTGTAATTCTGTGTTATATTCGTATTTCTCAGCCTTTGGTTTGGTTTGGTTTCTTTTTATAATGTCATATCAACCTTTCTGTATTATTTAAAACCGAACATTCTTGTGCATGAAAAGTCATCATTCTATTTAACTGATTGCTGGTCAGTTAAAGGCTGTATATACCTTTTTTCGGGTATTTGTCTGAAATTAAATTCAATAGCGCGACGGGAGTTTGAACTTCCGAAGAAAATGTCACAGCTGAATTCCTTTACAACCACTCCATGTTTCTCTCCCTTAATCTCAGCTTATTTGTATATTGAATAATGCATTTCTTTCCTCAGACGTTGAAATCTTTCCTCAGACAGTGAAAAGAATAGTCAACTGCTGCTTCTACTATAACTACTAACATTACTCCAATTTATTATTATTATTGTTATTATTACTATTAATCATGATAATGATAATTTTCCAGTTATTTATAAGTGATGTACCCCTATGGACCCCCACACATAGCAGAGCAAAAGCAGGACGACCAGCTCGAACATACATACAGCAGCTATGTGAGGATACGGGATGTTGACCTGAAGACCAGCCAGAGGCGACAAACTGTAGGGAAAAGTGGCGAGAGAGGGTCAGGGATATCTGTGCTAGTGGTACGACATGATGATGATGATGATGAAGTCTACTCAGGGCTCCAGAACTCTTCTAAGTTTCCAACAAATGTTTGGATAGTTTCAATTTATCCTATAACCTCCAGTTATTCTTTTCAAAACTTTGGGAATTGCCCGTGAGCCCAAACATCAGCTATCTGGTAAGATCCAGGTATTGTTCTTGCTTTTTACCTTCTTTTGTTTTCACTCAGCTGGCACAGAAAAAATATTGTTTTATTCCTTGTAAGTTTTTTCTACTAGTTTTAACTGATGGTCTTTTCTTGGAATGTGACCTACAGCAAATCTCCTTAGATCTCTATGACCCTTTTGAATCATCATCATCATCATCATCATGTCGTGCGGCTAGCACGGATATCCCTGACCCTCTCTCTCTCCACGTCTCCCTATCATTCATAACCCCCGGCAAGTCTTCAGGGTTACATCTCGTATCATCACATAGCAGCTGTATGAATGTTCGAGCTGGTCGCCCTTCTTTTGATTGGCATATGCGGGGGTCCACAGGAGTACATCACTTACGATCTCGTCCTTGCTTCTCCAGCAGTGTCCGGCATGTCTGGTTCGTCTGGCTTGTATAGTTTCCGTGATAGGTGGTAAGCGACCGTATAGTTGGCGCCTTGTGGGGTCGGAACATTCTTGTATAATTGCCGTCTAGCTTCTTCTCCAACCGTTTGGTTTTCAAAGTAGGTGATACCACCCCTCGGAGGGTGATATGAACTTTCAGAGGGGCGCTGGCCAGTAACCAGTCGGATGAAGGCGTTGAAATTTTGATAGGGGCGTTGGAGCAATTGCAGTAAAATGTGACGTTGGTGTTGGTAGAAAGGTCGGAAAAACGTGGCGATTTAATTAAGCGTCCCCCAGTCGCTGCAACTAGACTTACGTGTCACGTCTGTATCCAGAACTCTCTTCGTAAGGGACAATTTTTCTCTGTTCACCGCTTTCCCCTTTGTTTACATCCCGTTTCTCACTGCGACATTAAACTTTCTGCTCCTTTTTAACTCCGTTACTTTTATTTCTCATTTCTTCTCCCCTTCTTAATTTCTCTTTCGGGTTGCGTTAAGCTCTGCTCTTGGGAGTTTATCCTCTCTTTATTAAATTATCCCAAACTCTCGGCATTGCGATAGCTACGAGACTTATTCTTCTCGGCAGTACTCTCAACCATTCCGCCAGACATTTTTCTTCCCGATAACACGCATTCTTTCCTTCTCGCTTCAGTCACCGCTTCAACATGACTTTGGTATATTTCATCTCATCATGCTTACTTCCTACTTATTGCCTTCAATTTAGATATTATGGGAATATTATTCCTATTTGCCATGCTACTTGTCTCGCTTTTACCCGCTTTATTACTTAGTAGTAAACTAAAATTCTACTTGTTATAGTCGCCTTACTTTCCCTTCCTTCCTCTATTTCTTCTTTACCTTTCTCTTTCTCCCCTGAAATTTCTACTTATTTCTTCCCCTTCGTCGCAGTGAAAACTTTCTTGCTTTGTTTTCTTTCAGAAATTTACCTGTCTTACGTTGGAATAAATTTCTCTTTCATAATTTTGGAATTAGTTAGTGTTCCTTCATGCGTGTGTCCGAGTCTATTCGGGCTGTCTAAGTAAGATGTTTATTAACATTTGGCGAGGGCAGCATACATACATGGCAACTCCAGGAGCATCGAAAAAAAAAGTGTTGGCAATACTCTGTGGAATACTTGAAGTATGGATATATTGTTTGCACGTCTCCTGGAAATAGATACCAAAGGAGAATCAGTGTATCGAGCTGTGGAGGACTATTTCCAGAAAAAAGCATTCAACTTACAAACATCATCTCATGTGCTACAGATGGCGCCCTGTCCATGGTTGGTCGTCCCCGTGGATTTCTAAGTTATGTGAAAAAAGCTGTCCCGAAAGTCCTTACGTTTCACTGTGTGATCCCGCGACAACATTTAGTGGCAAAGAATTTGAGTGAGAAGCTACATGAATTCTTATCGATTGTGATTACTGCAGTCAACAAAACCAAAGCGAATGCTCTCAATTCTCGACTGTTCCATGAGCTGTGTATTGAAAATGACGAAGATTTTCAATGTTTGCTTCTCCATACAGAAGTTAGGTGGTTGTCGAAAGGTAACTGTTTAAAAAGGTTTTACACACTGTTTAACAGTGTTTTGGATTTTTTTCAAGAATCCAACCCTGAGCTTTACGAGAAACTGAAATTGAATAAGACAGCTATTCCTTAACTCACTGAAATGTTTTCCGAATTCAATGAAGTGGATTTGCAGCTGCAATTTGACGAGACTTCATTAATCAAAGCCAAATTCGCACTCTCGGCATTCCTCTGAAAATTACAGCTCTACAGCAGGAACCATGGACGCCGCGAATTCCGTTAGTTTCCGTGTTTGTCTGACTTGGAGAAGAAAACACGAGTGAAGGACAATGACATTGCCGTGTACTGCGCTCTTTTAGCGGACCTCACAGGACTATGTCGGATTCAACGACCTTTTCTTTTGAAATCCCTGGTTGGGTGATCGATCCGTTTACTGAACCCAGCACAAAAGTGCCTACCCATCTAGAAGAGGAACTTCTAAGTTTGCAAAATGACGAGGATCTGAAACCAAAGTTGAAAACCTCTTACCAAGCATTTTGGATGCAAACAGCGATCCCAAAACGCTACTGAACCACGTGGAAAGACATCAATTTGTTTTTCATTGCATTTCCAACCTCCTACCTGGTTGAGAGGGGATTCAGCGCTGTGTCCAGGCTCCTCACCAAACAAAGAAACAAACTAAACATAAAAGAGCGTGGTGATCTGAGACTACTCCTGACAAACCTTCATCCTGATGTTGACAGCTTGATTGCAATGCACCAAGCCCACCAATCTCATTAAGAAGGGCAGTTGTTAATGATTACTCGTTCAGTTTTACAATTTATTTCATGTTCAGTTCAAGGTGTTTGTGATTGTAAAATAAATGTTAACCATTTTTGTTTGTTAAAATTGTTTTTTATACTCTTCAAACTGATTGTAATTGAAGAATCAACCAATTCTTATGACATTTAACATTACCGTCGTTCTGGCGTTCGTTGGAAGAGGGTGGCGCTGGCATTTTGGTCCGGCGGTGAAGGGGGTGGTAGCAAAAAATGTTTGAAAACCACTGGTCTACATTGTCTCGATTTCCAATTTGTCTTGTCACTTTTCTAAATTTTGAGGGAGAGTTTCCTTCCACTGCGGCATTTGTAACCTTATGGGTTTAGGGCCTGTTTAGAAGAGGTTTATTTCCCAGAGGAAAAAAAATTGATGAGGATTTTTGAAGACTAGAGAAAATACTTTGCGACGATGTAATCATGTAATGGATTTTCGACGGGCAGTTTAGAAAGAATCTTGTTGTTTATGATGTCGCAAAATTTTTATTATGAACATTTTTGTCAGGAAAAATGAATGTGCAATATGCAAATAAAAGGAAGAGTCAACATGTTAGAATTATTCGGTGATAGAGTGTGAATCGTGAAAACAAAAATGTTGACACCTTAGTCATTAGCATGAAAAAAACTCATAATTCGTTCGGTAAAAAAGAAATTCTTACAATGACCGAACTATACCAGGGACAAAAAAAATCATGAAAGCAAAGTAATGACATTACAAGGTTACCCGTTCTGATTTAGCTAAATTTAACACTGGAATTCGCTAGAGAATTCACAGAAAGCGGCTGACTTTTCGAAGTCAATAATCCCCACCGACTCTGAGCGATTTGAGAATATACATAATTAAACGTGAAGTGAAACGGGATTAGACGGGATGAGGCCAGATGGAAGTCAGATTGAAGTCAGAATATAGTTTGTCAGATTCATTGGACGAGCATAGAACCAGATCGAAGTCGGGATAGAGTTCGTCAGATCCATCAGACGAGCATAGAGACAGATCGATGTCGAATTAGAACCAGACAGAATAGAGTGGGAAGGCAAACAGAAACAGCTTCCTTAAACTGTGAACCTTATTAACGAATTTAAAGATAACCCTTGAGAAGATAAATTGAGGAAACCGTCCAAATACGACGCGGTGAAGAAAAACAAACATAAATACAATAAAGATTTCCTTGAAGTATCTCACGGTTCTGGCCACACTGAATAATCGGTGTACATCGAAACAATTTGTTTGTGGTTGACAATATATGCTCCCCAGTCATGGGTTGAGCATTCTAGTTGGGAATATGCCGGCAACTACAAAAGCTGAAACGCAATAGCTCTTCTCAAGAATTGAGCACTCCCGTTAGCCGATAGCGTATACGTAAAAGGGGAATACCTAAATAATTCTTCACTAAAACTGAGGATGATGATAGCTTGGGACTATATATCCAACTGATTTTATGTCAGTCGGGATTCGAACCCAATTTGAAACATCTCGTGTGTCGAAACAAACTGAAGTGTTGTGATACAACAGAACAGTGTGTCTGTGGATGTCAATATATATATATATATATATATATATATATATATATATATATATATATATATATATATATATATATTGTCCACACCCTTTTATGGATCTTGGATCAGCTGCACGATATGCACTGTAGAAAAATTCACTGATGAAAAATCTCAGTCCCACTTCATGTTTCCTTTGTAATAAAATGGCTGAGGGATTCCGGTCCATGCCTTTGGGTTTAGTTAGGCTGAAAATCTTTCGGCTCAGCACATGGGTTAGTTAGGTGCAACCTTGATGCAGGTGGTTACGCGTGCCCGCGCACAAAACGGACATACCACGCAGAGATGTCACAATAGCCTGAGATGATGAAGCGGGTGACAAAGTGCGGGTGACGTCACGAACCTGAAGCGCGCGGAGGATTTGGGGGATTTCGAAGAAAAGTTAAGAGAGTTGAAAACTAGACGCCGAACGAGGAGGTTCGACTTTTGGGGCTCGCTGAGGCGAGACGCGTTTGCGCCCTATGGGTGCCGCACGAGATGGGGGCCAGATGAATAAGACAGCATAGCAAGATTGTATCTCTCCTCCTTATGTCGAAACTTTTAACTTAAAGTTAATAAAAAGGTTTCGTGCCTGAACAAGAAGTCGTTACGTGTTTTCGAATTTCGAGATTCCTATGTTCTTTATGTATACATGTTACCTAAATGAGTTATGAACATTCGATGTCGCTTTCGCACATGGCCATATTCGTGTATAATGCTATGTAACACCTTGATGCTACAATCACATACTTAATTGTATATCCGGTCCAGCTGACACATTAAGTTGTACAGCTGAATAATATATATATAATAGTTGCTTATTGGTCAAACCAAATTAGAAAAAAATACATTTAAATTAGACGAAAAATGTATTATAATTTTTTTAAAAATATATAAAATTTTACGAATAATGAAATTTACAAATCAGCTAAAAAAAAAAAACAACATAAATTTTAAACAATTTTTAAACATTGTTTGCGAAGAAATACTTTCTTAATTTTCTTCTTTTTAATCCATAATCTTTGTTCCAAAAGGAACAGTCTCGGTACTTCTTGAATATCAACATATAACCAAAAAGACTGAAAACTAATGGATATAATAAATTACCAGATCATATTTCGTCTCTTGTTTTATAGCATATCAAATCATTTAAGAACTTTTTGAATTCGCGAAAAAAATAAAACAAAATAAAAAAAAGAACAATACGAAAACTTTTCTTAATTAAAATAGTTGAGTCCAATCCAAAAATCAACAACACAAAAGAAATCTTCCCATTTGTCTTGTCATATTTGTTCATGAGTGAAAAACGGGTTGTTTAAATTAACAATACATTCATTTAATTTATTTCGCCTCTACATTTTAATCGACTTTTAGGAATTTGTTTTAAAAGAGGGAAAGTATTTGTTTGCCGTAAATCGTCATGGAAATAAACAATGAACGCCGGCTGCTTTAATTCTTTTTATTTTGAAATTTTAAAATAATCCAAATATATATTTGGTAATTAGTATAAGTACTAGTGCCAGGATGCTTATCACTCGACGATGTTTTTGTTAATGTGCTGGTCTGCGAACTCAAAGTAAGTGAGTTCGAAATCCAGCCGAACAATTGAATTCAGATTCGGCCAAATATCTTTAGGAAATGAATGAAGGACTTTTTTTCTCTTTGCGACGGGTTAAATTGTATCTCATTAATTCTTCTGCCAAAAAATTTAATAACCCACAAAAGTTGATATGTCAATAAACAACGAAACCAAACCCCAAAAATTCAGTTACCTGAGTTCAGATACTCAACTAGTCTGTCTGCATCTTACATATAAATAATACCCAAAGGTAAAAGTATGAATCCAATTGTTATAAATTGATCATCGACCGACCCGTCAATCAAGAGATGACTGTGTAAATAAGAGGAGGAACAGCGGAAGCAGGTGGACATTAGACAAATATATAACCAGGTGCAACAGACGGCTTGGGTCAGTTGCAGGTGGAATTGGAAACAGTTAGAGATAGGATGCCAGCGGAGTGAGAACCAGCTCCAGACAGAGGGCTTGGGCTCTCTGTGACCCACGTTTTAGCTGCCCGGCCAGAATGAGGACGAAGTGCTGCTATGGTCAGAAGAACTTGGGGCTATATGTAGCAGTCTGTCCCCGTCTCCACCTCACCTCTCACACACAACCAACATCAACCCTTTCAAGAATAAAATGTGAGAGATATATTTTTATAAAGAAGTATGTTTGTTCGTTCATTGAAGTCGTCATTATTGATGAGTATATTTCCGCATATATTTGTATACGCGTAGTATTCTATACAACATAATAATTATTACCCATCCATAGTTTAAACAAAAATTTAACGGACTGTGTTCTTTAAACTGGATATGGCAACCAGCCTAAGAGAAGGTTAAGTCTACGCTTAAAAAGTGCACTAGTGTCAAATTCTATTCTCAGCAGATTGAATATACGAGATGTAAGTAATGAATTTGGCCGACCGTAGTTGAGGGCGACACGAAGGCTTCAATTCCAGAGGTAATACACTGAGGTTTAAGAAAAGACACAAATCATTTTTGTGGGATTTCTCCACTAACCATTGATCTGTAATGTAAAATGCCGAGTGTTAAGTAAGGAGGCTTCAAATACTATTTTTGTGTATAACTCGACTGTGGATTGGACATCTGTCTTCCGGGCCACTGACGAACACTCAAACCATTATCATCATCATCATATCGTGCTGGCAGCACGGATATCCCTGACCCTCTTTCGCCACTCCTCCCTATCGTTCATCGCCCTAGGTAGGTCTTCAGGACAACAACCTGTATCCTCACATAGCTGCTGAATGTACGTTCGTGCTGGTCGTCCTGCTTTTGCGCGGCCGTGTGTGGGGATCCATAAGAGTACATCTCTTATGAGTTCATCTCTGCTTCTCCAGCAATGTCCTGCATGTCTGGTTCGCCTAACTTGAATAGTTTTCGTGATAGGGGGCAGGTGGCCGTACAGTTGGTGTCTTGTTGGGTGTTGCCGCCAGGACTTGTTGAGGATTGCACGCAGCATTCTTGTGTAATTGCCATCTAGTTTCTTCTCCAGCCGTTTTGTTAGCGTCCATGTAGTGCATCCATATAGCAGTATCGATGTGACCGCTGCCTGGAAGAAACTGCGTTTCATTTTATCGGTTAGGTCTGATTTCCATATAGTCGATAGCCTATTGATAGCTGTCCATGCTTTCGTTAACCTCGTTTCGATGTCCTTTTCGGTTGATTCGACGCTGCTTCCTAGGTACGTGAATTTGTCTACTAGTTTAAGAGGGGTTCCTTCTAGAGTGGAGATGTCCCCCGTTTGGTTATAGCACATATATTCCGTTTTATGTGCATTAACATGGAGGCCTATGCTTGCTGCTGTTCGTTCCAAACTATGCAGAAGTGTTTCGGCTTGGTCAGGTGTATTTGCCAGTATCGCTATGTCATCGGCGTAGTCGGCGTCGGTAATTGTTGTTGCGGGGTATCTTCTGCTTCTTTTCTTCGTCAGTTCGAAGCCATTCTCTTTGATTTTGTCAATCGATGTTCTAAGTACGTAGTCTAGACAAATGATAAAGAGATACGGAGCCAGCGTGTCTCCTTGTAGTACTCCTGCTACTATGTCGAAGTATTCTGTGTCTCCATCTGGTGATCGTACTTTTACTTTAGTGTTTCTATAGAGAATCGTTATTGCCGCTACGGTTTCTTTAGGTATGCCGTACGCTAGTAGGATTTGTTCCATCTTTCCTCTGTGAATGGAGTCGAAAGCCTTGGTAAAGTCGACAAATATTAATGTCGCTTGTAGGTTCTTTGCCCGTACACCTTCAAGGATTCTGCGGATGGTTAATATTTGTGAGGTCGTAGATCTATTTCTTCGGAAGCCATTTTGGTTTTTTCTAAGTATGTTGTCGATTTTGGGTTCTATTCTGTTTCGTAGTAGGGCATTGTAGATTTTGGCAGCTATGGATGTAAGTGTTATGCCTCGGTAGTTTTTGGCTAATCAGAGGTCCCCCTTTTTAGGGAAGGGGAGTATGCATCCCTTCGTCCATCTATCTATCGGATTTTGATTGTATACTGCGTTGCAGTGTCGGAGCAGTATGTCGTCGAATTGTCTGGTCTTCCATACTTCCGGGGGAATTTCGTCCAGTCCTGCAGCTTTCCTATTTTTAATTTTTCTGAGAACCGAGTCGAGTTCTTCTTGTGTGAACGGTCCAAGTTTAATGTCTAATTGTTTGCTAATTATTCTGGTGATTGGTTCAGGCGTTATTTTTGGTGGGTTTCCAAGTAAGTTTTCGAAGTGCTGTTTCCACAGTTTTATTCTTTCTTGTTGGTTTGCTGCTTTAAGTTTTGCTTTGGCCGTGTTCTTTCTTCTGCTCACTTCGTTTATTGTTTGCCAGGCAATTCTAGATTGTCTATCTTCCACCGAGTCTCTAATCTTATCTATCTGATTTTGAATGTATTCTGTCTGTTCCTTTATATATATGCCTGTTAATTGATATTGTGCCGTTTTTAGTTTTAAGGCATTTGTGTTTGTTGGGTTTTTTCGATAGTTTTTGGAGGCTGTTTTCACTAGTGCTCGTTTTTCTCTCACCGCTAAAGTTTCCCATGGGACTCTATATTTAGTTTTAATTTTTGTTGGAATGTATTTTGCTGCTGCCTCGAGGTGTGCATTGACGAAATTTTCGTATTCGTCGTTTGGTGTACTTTTTTCCGTCTTTTCTTGTAGTGTTTCGAATCTGTTTCTTAATTCTAATACGTATTTATCTCTTACATCTTTGTTGTTTAATAGGGCCCAGTCATAGTGTTTGGTGGTCGCTGTTCGTTTGTCGTTTTTTCGTAGGCTTAACCGTATTTTCGCCGTGACTATTCGGTGATCGGTGGACACACCCTCAAAAGAGGAGTATGCCTCGCAATTCAATGCACTATTCTTCCATTTCTTGTTTATAAGGACGTAGTCTATCTGAGCTTTAGTATTGTTTGCGTACGTGTATGTCCATAGTTTGCCCTCTCTTTTTTGGTAGTTTGTATTGAGGCATGCTAATCTATTTTCTATCATGAAATCTGTTAGATGTTGCCCATTTCTATTTGACGTGTTGTGGAGGCTGTTTTTGTTGTTTCCGTTTTTCCCGATTTGTGCATTCATGTCTCCGCCAATGACTAACATGTTGTGTTTCGGGATGCTACGCACTAATGAGGATAACTCATCGTAGAAGGTGACTATTTCATTTTCTTCACTAACATTGGTGGGGCTGTAGCATGAGACGATTGTTGCTCTGGGGTTTCCGTTAAATGTAGCTACCATCATTCTAGGTTGTATTTTCTCTATGCTATTAAGCGTTTTTAGTGCTCTAGGTCCTATAAGCAATCCTACCCCTCCCACTGCGGCGTTGACAGAGTTTTTCCATGCGGATACAGTGGCGAGCGACCATCCATTGCTAGTTTCGTGATATTTGATATCTTCTGTGTGTGTGTATCTGTGTTCTTGTATGCATATTATGTCTATTTTATGTTCTTCGGCCGATGCGATTAGCTCTGGGAGTTGTCCTATTCTATTTAAGGTTCTTACGTTAAATGTGGCTATTTGTAGTGTTTGCTTGCATTTTAGTAGTTTTGATTGTTTGAGCTCTGTAGCTGATTTTTCGAACACCGAGGCCAGGGCTCCAACCTCAGCAGGACGCGCCCCTTTTTTACCCGCGCGAAGAGCGATGCGGTTTGTGTAAGTGGTTTGAGTGTGGGTCATGGTTATCTTTCGATGGCTGTTTTATTCTCTTCTATAGAAGCCACTCTTATAGAGGAGCAGCAGTAGTTCCCCGATCGAACTGTCGATCCTGAGCGAAAAGTCTTCAGACTCACGTCCAGGACCCATTTGGGTATTGAGTTTGGTCGTCCATTGTTTTATTCAAATACCTTTACGTACATCATGCTGCTTCCCATGTGTACATTTAAAAAAAAAAATAAAAAAAAATAAAAATTAAAAAAAAAAAAAAAAATAAATAAAAGAAAAAAAAAAAAAATTTAAAAAGAAAAATAAAAAAAAAAAAAAAAAAAAAGAAAAGGGTGGGGGAATTTGTTTTAAGTTTTAACTTAGTTAAAGTCCAACATTAAGGTACTTTCTTAAGACTTTCACTAGTACTGACTTATACTTTTACGAATTTTTAAATTATTCGATAGAAGATATTCAAAAACATTCTGCCTTGTTCGCTGACATGTGGATAGGCTTAATATCAAATTGGCTTTATAGTAGAGTAAGCGTGCCTTTACATTTAAAACGCATAGTTTAAGCATTATTTCACAAACAAAATACAGCATAACATTTTGTAAAATTCAGCATTTTAAATTGGAATTAAAGACATACTGACCAATATTGACATTTCTTCCACTCGGCTCCTGAGTTCAAAAGCTCTTCTTCGTTTGGACTTTTATTTACTACTGATATTTTAGGTAGCTTTGGGGGTGGCGGTCTACTGGGGTGGAGGGGAGAATTCGTTTTTGTTGGGTTTTTTTTTTTTTTTCTTTTTTTTCCTTTTTCCCTTTCTGAGGGGGGGGGGCTGTGGTAGCATTCTAGGCTTTTCTTCTAAACTACTGTTAGGGCTTTCTTTACGAATTTTTAAATTATTCAATAGAAGATATTCAAAAACATTCTGCCTTGTTCGCTGACATGTGGATAGGCTTAATATCAAATTGGCTTTATAGTAGAGTAAGCGTGCCTTTACATTTAAAACGCATAGTTTAAGCATTATTTCACAAACAAAATACAGCATAACATTTTGTAAAATTCAGCATTTTAAATTGGAATTAAAGACATACTGACCAATATTGACATTTCTTCCACTCGGCTCCTGAGTTCAAAAGCTCTTCTTCGTTTGGACTTTTATTTACTACTGATATTTTAGGTAGCTTTGGGGGTGGCGGTCTACTGGGGTGGAGGGGAGAATTCGTTTTTGTTGGGTTTTTTTTTTTTCTTTTTTTTCCTTTTTCCCTTTCTGAGGGGGGGGGCTGTGGTAGCATTCTAGGCTTTTCTTCTAAACTACTGTTAGGGCTTTCTTTACGAATTTTTAAATTATTCGATAGAAGATATTCAAAAACATTCTGCCTTGTTCGCTGACATGTGGATAGGCTTAATATCAAATTGGCTTTATAGTAGAGTAAGCGTGCCTTTACATTTAAAACGCATAGTTTAAGCATTATTTCACAAACAAAATACAGCATAACATTTTGTAAAATTCAGCATTTTAAATTGGAATTAAAGACATACTGACCAATATTGACATTTCTTCCACTCGGCTCCTGAGTTCAAAAGCTCTTCTTCGTTTGGACTTTTATTTACTACTGATATTTTAGGTAGCTTTGGGGGTGGCGGTCTACTGGGGTGGAGGGGAGAATTCGTTTTTGTTGGGTTTTTTTTTTTTTTCTTTTTTTTTCCTTTATACATAAACATTATAAGTGAAAAGTGATATAGTTTTTCATTCATCAATAACTTTAAAAATATAAGCGAAAATTAGTTTTGAAAGTAAAACAATAATAGATCCAATTTCCTTTATTTAAATGTTTTTCCTTCTATATTTATTTATTTGATATTCTGTTTTGTCTTAATATAATCAGGTTTGGTTTGGTTTGGTTTGATGGTATATCGACCATTGTGGGTCATTTAATGCCATATCCTTTTAATTCATATATCACAATATATGATTTAAAAATACATTTTGAAGATAATATTTTTAAATAAGCCTGTGTTCGTTCTTTTTTCTTTCGTTTCTTTTTTTTTTTTTGCACACAGTTAAACGGTTTCATTTAATTTCAAGCAATTTTCTTTAGCATTAGTACAGTCTTTTGTTTACACGCAGTCATTTGTTTAATTAGAATATTTTGGCTATATATCTCTAAGAATTCAATTCCACATCAATAGTTTGTTTACACACAGTTGAATCATCAAATAGTTGTTTTTCAAAGAATTCAGTTTGATTTTAGAACATTTTTGTTTACACACTATTACATGAAAAAACAACTAATTTAGAACGATTCATTTTAACGTAAGTACAGTTTATTTCAATTTGATCTGCTGATAACACCCTCTCAGGTACAAACGCTGTGGGCCAAAGAGAACCTGGGAAAGATAGCAATGAAGAAATACCCCACATTTCTCAAAGCTCTAGCATTACTGAAGCCTCAGTATCATATTATTTGGAGTCATATCTAGGACACTTGTTGAAGGAGTCCTTACTCCTCTTCAGAGATGAAATCGGTGTATTCTACGGCACAAGGCGACTGACCCTAATTATGATTAGTTAAGAGACGGGGATTTATTAAAGAAACAAGGTCACCGCATTGTGTTTGATCCACTGATTGGACCCTCTCAGGTGAATCACTACGAGCCAAAGTGGGCCTGCGAACGATAGCAATGAAGGGGTACACCACATTTCCCAAAGCTCCAGTATTATTGAAGCCTCACCATCAGATTATTAGGACACTTGAGGGAGTCTTACTCCTTTTCAGAGAAGCAATCGGTGTATTATATGGCACGTGGTGACAGAGCCTAATAATGCTTAGTTAATAGACTGGGATTTATTAAAGAAACAAGATCACCGCATTTTGTTTGTTTTTATGAGATAAAAACATATTCTAAATATTGGTGTTGTTTACAACATTTTTCATAACGCGCGTTTTATCTCTATAGAAAGTATGAATATCCTATTTTACTTAGATTACTGTTGTGTAATGTTCCCCAGAGAATTACGTTAGGAAATTCAGCTACCTTCTTTGTTATAATGGAAATTGTGACTTTCTATAACCGAAATTATATCACCACCGACATCAAAATTACCTCAGTTATTTATCTTATCGTCATAACGATTATTGAATAATCATTATGTAATCATGATTAGTATCTCATTTATCAACGATGATTATTAATAAAGTCGAGTGGCATTATGTTTGCCTCAAAACAGATCCTGTTATTAACTCGTTTAAAACAAATGTAATGTATTTTATATATCACAAAGAAATAAAACTTTACATTGTTTACATATGTAATGTGATTTATATATTATCATCATGTCGTGCTGGTAGCAAAGATATCCCTGACCCTCTCTCGCCACTATTCCCTATCGTTCATCGCCTCGGGCAGGTCTTCTGGACAACATCCTGTATCCTCACATAGTTACTGAATGTATGTTCGCGCTGGTCGTCCTGCTTTTGCACGGCCATGTGGGGGAGGTCATTAAGAGTACATCACTTATGAGTTCGTCCCTGCTTCTCCAGCAGTGTCCTGCATGTCTGGTTCGTCTAAATTGAATAAATTTCGCGGAAAGGAGGCAGGTACAGTTGGTGTCTTGTGGGGTGTTGCCGTCAGGACTTGTTCTAAAAATTTAGAAAGTTTACATATTTAATGTGTTTTATATACCACTTAGAAATAAAACTTTACATAGTTTACATAAAACTTTACATATTGTGTATATTTTGCAGACTGGTTTTAACAAAACTCGGTATAAATAAGAATTACTTGCTGTTATTGATTTACAATTTTGTAGTTTTATTCACAAACATATTAAAAACAACCGTGCACATAATTTTGTATAGAAATGAATGAAATAAAAATACGTGAAATATGTTTGCATGCGTTCTGATTTTCTTTCGTAACTCTTTCTAATTTAACATATTTCATTGCATTAAAATATAAATAACTGAGCCTACAGGGTCCATATTTTTGTGAGTATTTTTAAATACAATTTTGAATAAGTGTAATGGTTAAAGCATTGTAGTACGCAAGTTGGAACTCCAATCCTGCTATTACGTTCACTTTCTGACAAATATTTTGGGAAAATTATGAACCTCCTTATCATCCCATCTATGGGTTAAATCCTACCACTACTGTCTTTCTAAAAGTATAGATTCGGCATTAAAATAACTCCGGGAGGTTGATATGTGATTTAATTATAAACAAACAATTTTAATTAGTTCAAGCCGTATAGACATAACATATGATCCTTGTAAATTGTTATTTTCAAGAAGCCGATTTCACAGTCTAGTGCAAAGTTAACATTGGTTCATATTCTTGCCGATATTTCCTTCGCTCCCCATTCGGTAGTTGAACACTCTGGTGTAGGAATTAACTGTTAACAACAGCGTAATGTAAAGCTCATTAAACGAATTGAACATTCCGGTGTCCGAAAGCGCAAAAGGTAAACAAACCAAAGCTAATACAAAATGCGTTATAATTCTTGAGCTAACGTAGGTCACCGAAATGGTTGAGCGGTAAGATACCAAATCTAGCGGTTAGGTTAGTTTCGAACGCAACTAGAAGCGTCCTGCGTATCTAACCACAGTGAAGAGTTGTGATTCAAAACGAAACAGTCTGTACGTAGATGACACGGCTATATATATATATATATATATATATATATATATATATATATATATATTGAGAGAGACAGAGATTCGTCTACTGTTTAGAAATTGATGTCTCAGTTATTAAAAAAAAGATTAATTAATGCATTAACAATTTTTTATGCTAGATGCGATTGGTTGTAAAAGGTTAAAGAATCATTTTCGGTAAATAGGGCTCATTTGCCTTGGTACGGTATTTTTTCTCAGTGGACATAAACTCTGAATTTAAACAAGTGATGTTTTATAAACGAGACTTTGTATCGTATCCTGTCCATATTGAATTGGTAAGATTCATCCATAAAAACAAAGTACACTTAAAGTGATTTTATTATTCAGCTATCAGAACGATGATGTTTGTGGGAATGGGGATCCATTATAATCAACAGAAACTTTATGTGATTGTAATATTTTGATAATCATGTTGAGAGTGAGATTGAATTGAATACGAGGAGCTTTTATAGCCAAAACTGAATATTAGCTTTCAGTTGGATTTATTTTTTTTAGGCTTGGTTTTAAAGAATATCAACCATTGTAGGTTATTTAATGTCAAATCCTTTTTATACATATACATTAAATTAATGATTTCTAAACATATTTTGTAGAAAACATTTTTAAACGATGCTGAGTTCATTTTTTGAGCAGCTAAAAGATTTCAATACTCCTATTTAACACAAATTCAATTAGATATTAGTAATTTATTTACCTAAAGTTTAAATATCAAACAGTTCTATTTCAAACAATTCAGTTTGGCATAAGTCAACAAATCTAAATGTTTCCAAGTTTTACTATGTACCACAAACATATGAACGGCCATTTCTTCACATTAAGTTAAATGATAAACATGTCTATTTCAAGCAATTCAATTTAGCCTAAGTCAATTGTTGGCACTCAGTTTGAATGTCAAAGTACACAGTTTAAATGTCACACCGTTCTATTTGATCCATAGATAGAACACTATCAAGTGCTCCCACTCAGGGCCAGAGTTTAACTGGGAGCGATGGCAATAAAGTGATACTCTCCTTTACCCAAAGCCCCAGTATTACTGAAGCCTCATCATCAGCTTGATTAGTGTCATACTCAAGGTATTCGTTGGGGAAGTCTTACCTCTCCGCAGTGAAGCAGTCAGTGTATTCTGCTGCCCAAGCCAACTGGGCTCTCTCAGTTTGGAATTCAATTGATATCACTACTTGTCGAAAAAGTTGTAATAACTTATCTTTTTCTCTAAGATTTTAAATAGCTAATGTGCCATCATAATAGTATTTTTAGTATCAATAGTCTTTAATATATTATTTCAATTTTGAACTTCTTTAATAGTGATTATATTTTGTTGAAACATTAAAAAAAAGTCTAAATGTTTTTAAGAATAAATCGATGAAAAATCAACTTATAAAACACCAATAAATCTTACTCACACGTGTTTAATAATGGATTAAATGTATATATTATTTGAAGAGTAGTGTAAATAATTTTACAAGATTTAAATCATTAAAGCCAACGCCGTTTAATTGAGAGTTAATGGCTCTGAGATCAATTTGAGAATATGGCTGTGATTGGATAATTTTAGTCAGGTGTCCGAGTGGTTATAGACGTTAGAAGTTAGATTTCAACTTCAAATTAATTAGCCAAGAGCTGTTGAAGACTCCACACCTTATCTCCATCTAAGGGCGAGGCTAATTCGCGACGCAGTTGATGTGTAAGAAAAACCACTAAAGAGAATAAAGAATATGCACACTGAAAATATCTGAGTTATACATTACAGAAATAGAGAAAATTTAACAACATGGGGTCTCTAGGAAAGATAACTAGCCGTAAGGGAGACAAGCTCAAAAGTTGGTGATATAACATAAGGTTTAAGTAAAAGCATTAAATCTACTGAAATTAACAGAAACATTAAGAGATAAAAAAAAGTATAAATCATTCTGCTTCCTAGATTCCAAATTAAAGAGAAATTTGGTTTTATCCTGGGTAGCATAATTGCATTACACTACAATCGGTCAACTCTCATATCCTCTCTTCACTTCAGTTCCAGCACAGTCAGCTCAGGTGCATTGTTACAACGGTATTTATATGTGCACACATATAAGAACGGCCAACACTTGCAAGATGCTATCAGATCACTCATGTTGGCTATTCAAGGGGCACTTGCTGATCCTGACACTCATATTTGTTATTTGAGTCAAACATTGATCTTGATTTTGAAGCCCAGTCGACTGAGGCAGTAGAATACGCCGACTGCATCTTTGCTGAATGGTAAGACACACCCTAGATCAATCGATTGGACTGGATATAACACTAAACCATCTGATTGTTAGGTTTCAGATTACTTTACTGCCATTACTTCTAGGTTCCCTCTTACATGGAGGAGCAGGAACTGTTAGGTTCTCCTCGGTGGGTCAAGTCGAACTGTTTAATCAATGACTAGACGTGAAGCAATTTTATTGAAGAAAATTACAAGTGTCCAATAGCAATATTTGAAACCATTTAAACGAGTGTTACAAATTAGTTCTGGCTCATTTATAAGTAATGTTACCAAAAAACTATTTATTTACAAAGTATATACCTCCGAAGGCATGGACAGCTATCGATAGGCTATCGATCATATGGAAATCAGACCTGACCGATAAAATGAAACGAGTTTCTTTCAGGCAGCGGTCGTATCGATACTGCTATATTGATGCACTTCTTGGACGCTAACTAAACGGCTGGAGAAGAAGCTAGACGGCAATTACACAAGAATGCTGCGAGCAATATTGAACAAGACGGGCCGGCAACAACCCACAAGGCACCAACTATACGGCCACCTGCCTCTCATCAGGGAAACTATCCAAGTTAGACGAACCAGACATGCAAGACACTACTGGAGAAGCAGGGACGAGCTCATAAGTGATGTACTCCTATGGACCCCCACATATGGCCAAGCAAAGGCAGGACGACCAGCTCGAACATACATACAGCAGCTATGTGAGGATACGGAATGTAGCCTTGAAGACCTGCCAGAGGCGATGAACGATAAGGAGAAGTGGTGAGAGAGGGTCACGGATATCCGTGCTTGCGATGATAGTGATGATGATGATGATGATATATGAATAAGCAGAGTTTGGTATCAAATAACCTTCAAGGGTTGATATGCCGTTAAACACAACAAACAAATCAACCAATTCACAACAGTTTTTTTTTTCACCTAACCATACCTCTGGTCAATCATCTTGTCACATCGGTCATTCTGGTGTCACGTTCTTGTGGCTATGAACTTCTGCCTCCTTCCGGAGATTTGCCAGACTCGATAAACCAATGGGGAAACGAATGCAGTTCTTCCTTAAACTTAAATACTTTGGTCATCTCAGCAAAGTCAGATACTCTTTCAACCATGCTGTAATTACGTCCCCCTGGGAGCATTTGATAACCTTGTGTCCTTCCTCGCTAGATCTATTTATAGGGAATTCTCTTGCCCACATTATCACCAAAGTGCTTCGCCATTTTAGCCCACTTTAAGCGAGCCGTCGGCATTTTTTTTTTTTTTTGTCAAATCCTTAATCAAATACCTAATGGATCTCCACCACCTATTCCCGATAACCGTTGCCACTGAATTAGTTTTTTTTTAGCCATTCTTGGAATTTCCATTAAGGAGTTATCTATTTCCGTATTTCCATTAAGGAGTTACTGAACTTCCAGAAGCCGGCTGTCAAACAAGACAAATCATCTAAACACAAGTTGATCATCACTTGTTTGTGGTCAGCAAGCCCAAACCAGTAGACCGTGAGACAAGATATCCTAGATCTTGCTCTTATTCATTGACTGAAATAACAACGCAACCCCTACTCCAAGTGCACGAATTTTTGAAATTATTGTCGACATTTAATCTATATCCTTTTGGTGTAAACATGGAATCAGAGAGAGCGAGATGGAACGCCCAAACGCCCGCGTCAAGAGTTTCTCATTGGCTAACTTATCTCTAACGGTGGAATCGCTTTAGTCTCCCGATGAGAGCCGTGATCACAGATTGACATCGAGTTCAACTCTTGTCCATCATCCTGAATTGAACTATTGCATTTTTCCGCTCAGTACTTAAAAGCAACTTTAGTAGTAAAAAGAACCCAGCTAAATCTAGCTGCTCTATTATGTAATGAAATAAAGAAAAAAAAAATAGTGTAAAATGGTGAATTGTTGAGGATACAGAAATCGTATATTGACCTGTGAGGTTGAAAAATCGGTAAGTATACACCAATACAATTAGGATGTCACATCTCTATATAATTGCTTTGTTTCTTGTCCGGTAGACGTCCCATATCACGGTAAATTTTTATGCGATTTTCTTTCAATGGCAATTAAGTTACGGGAAATATAGAGAATTTGACAGACCGCTTATAGTGGATGGGATGGGTAAATATATATAAAAGGTCTACCATATAAGCGATTAATTGAATTATTCCATTTAATATATATATATATAACGGTAAATAAATATGTATTAGGTTATATGAATATTTAATAGTATGGTTGCTTATCTTCGACCACTGGTGTCATATATAAAGACGGCATTAAACTAGTGGTCGCAGATAAGCGTCCCGGCAATGAAATATAAAAAATCAATGTACTTTTATTTATCACTATATCATATAATATTTCTATCACAGATATTGAGGACTCTCCAAATTATACTGCATTTGGTCTGACACTAATCCACTGAGTGATATAGTGACAACCATATACTTTTGTAATATATATATATATATATATATATATATATATATATATATATATATCAGTTCGAACCTGACAATTATACTTGAATTTATCTATTTTACACGTTAACAGGGGACGCTTATCAGACTTCTCCCAAAGTTTCCATAACATGAATTGATTATATAGTTGGGAGGGGAAACTAAATCTGGAAGCTCATACGTGACCATCTCAAAACAGCTTGGGCCCTTCGGCAATCAACATTTAAGGGTTCCTTTAATTGCATCCCGTAAAAAACCAACCTAGCCAAGCAGCTATGGCTTGGGAGAAGGTCTTTTGAGACTAGCTGATCCGCTTGATAACTCTCACCTACTTGAACATTGAGGGGTGAGTCCTCAGGATGTAGAGGCTAACTTGCTTGACAGTGACATCGAAGTAAGCATTCGAAATGTAGTCGTTCAATTACTTTCACTTCGGATTTATACCTTTGGGAAAGGTATGGGCCCACTTTTCAACCAGCTATGGGTTAAATAGAGTCACAACTGTCTTTCTACAAGCATGTAATTTGCATTAAAGGACCCGTGAAGTTTGGTATACCATTAAACCGAGAAACCTAAACCTTTCCACGTTTTTAATCGAAGGCAGATAATACATGTAAAATTATTCAATGCTTAATTGATATTGTATAGAAATCCAGGAGTATATGTATCAAAATTCCAAAACACTTATTTCCATCATAAGGCCATTACAAGGAGAGGGAGTGTAAACTTAGAGAGATGGCTAAAGCCTTGCACTGCAGTCTAGAAATAACGAGTTCGAACTCCAGCCGCAATATTACATTAAATTACAGACTGATACCCAGGGAAAGTTATTGAACCTCTTTATCCCTCCCCAGCTATGCATTAAATAGCACCACTCCAGTTCTTTTCTAAGGAGGATTTTAGCATTAAACAAAAAATGAAGGGTGATATGCCATTAAAACAAGGCACCAAAACAAACCATTTTCAAGTGACTTCTATTACCACGATGCTACAGCGTTTACCTCTTTACGACTAATTAGTATTATGAAAATTTGTCTGGAAAGGGTTTAATTCTTTTGAAGCAGCTAAATAAACATTTCTTTATAAATGTAAAACTGAAAAGGATAGATGAACATGTGAATTTGAATTCCCTCACATTGAGTGCTTAATGAGCTCTCATTATCAAAAACATTACAAATGTTAATGGAAAGAAATTAGTTTTAGCTTTTAACTTAATCCTCTCAGGATATACAGTCTGAAATGAAAAATCGTTTATGACAAGACCAATTAGTGGCCACTACTCTCGAATCAAAACCTTTCAGGAATAAAAACTAGGTTTGCTAAATATATACACAATGATAAATTCATTTTCATCAAATAAGAAATATCACTTCATTTAATTGAATTAATTGTTGTCTTCAAATATTGATAACAGCCAAATTTCAAACATACAATCATAAGTTAAGTTGACACTTCGGATTTTCTATGACCCATAATTCTGACAGTCGTCTTGTTAGAGTCTTTGACTGGAGGCCGGTGAATTGTAGTTCTAATTATTATTAACCAACAATTATTGCGGACATTTATACCTTGAAACAAAGAAAGATTGGTCATTAGCAACTATATCTATTTATTAAGAATCGTGTTTTTTTTACCAAAAATCTACCCCAATAAATAAATCAAAAGGCAATTTCTCTGTTTAAAAGATACTAATCAACGTGGAATAAATATACTTTAAAAAAGAAATGAATTATGAAACTTTGAGAAATTTTACTTATTGCAATATTTGAAATTTTATTCCACGACTTTCTTCAAATTATAAGTCCTAAATTTCATATACAAATACCATTTTTCTTGGAATATATCATTATTTTTTCACTCTTTGCGATTTTACAACTAGATTTAGCCGGGGGTATTTCACGGTAGTCTATGCGACAGCTAGTCTTCTCAGGTCATAAGAAGTCTTCTTAGCATGATGGACAATGTTAGGTTTGGTTTGGTTTGGTTTGGTTTCTTTGTTTAATGGCATATCAACCTTTGTAGGTTATTTAATGCCAAAGCCATTCTCGTAGAAGAACAGTAGTGGTACTATTTAACCCATAGCTGGGAAGATAAAGGGGTTTATACCTTTCCTCAGGGTATTTGCCCGAAAGTGAACGTAATGGAGCGACTAGAGTACAAACTCGCGTACTATGATTCCGCAGTCCATCGCTTTAAGCATTAAACGACGAGGACACCTCCTGGCCAATATTAGCAACGAGGTGGTCTAGATGGTGTCGATTCTTCTGATTCTTAATTCCTCCAGTCACAATATCAAGCCCTTGGGGAGCGTAAGAAGCACACAAACTGCTATTGGTAATAACTTAAACCTAATGTTCCATAGTTCTCTAGCAAGGTCCAAGTATTTATCTCTAATTTCGTTTTCTTTACTGTCATTCTATGTTATACAGAAAAGCAAAATTCATTTGATGTCAAGTCCTCTCTTTTATTTATTAATTACCACTAGGTCTGGTGTTCTGTCCGGGATTTGCTCATCCGTGTGCATCTTAAAATCTCAGATATTAGCCTTATTCTCTAAGACGGATTCTGGCTTGTGCATGTGCACTTTGGATAAAGCCTCTTCCAACTTTTTTCCTCTATGCTTATTAACATTCTGTGTCTTTTCTTGGGTGATCCTATTTACCCAACCCCTCTGCTCGGGCAGGATATGACACAAGGTCAAATTTAAACGGAGTTTAACAGGGTTGAATTCAGAGTTTTCCTTCTCCTAGACTAGTTGCCTCACCAAAGCTGAAGAATCTAGTATGTCCTACTATTTACCCATAGCTGGAGGGAGAATTATTGGATTCATACCTTTCCCAAGGGTATTAGTGCTATGTGAAATACAATCAGCCTCGTCCAGGATTTGAACTCGTGTCGCCGTGTCCATTTCCTACGACGATAACCATTACACCACGGGCACCTCCATTTGTTCTTGGGTGATGCAAGTTTTTGTTCCGAATTTTTTAGGGGTTAATTGCCACTGCTATATATTTTGCATTCCATTCTTTTCTCAATATGACACTTATTCTCCGATAGAACTCTTTATAATTATATTTTTCTTTTTTATTGCCAGATAACTATCACTCTAATAATTCTTAATTATTTATGTGTTTTTATTGTGTTCTAAATCTGTAATTTCTTCGTTTTTATCTTGAGTAGTTTGATGTATTTAGACGTTGCAAGTAATGTTATATAGCACGATAAAGTAAAGAAGAGACCGTAATACATTTCTTAATAAAAATATAAAACTCTCTTCTTTATAACTTGAAGGGTCGAAATTTGCTGTAAACGTGAGAGCGAGAGACAGATACAAGGGCTTCGGGCACTGGCTGGTGGGGGACTTTATTGACACATTCTTAACCCATGTAATGATTCTATTTCCAGGTCCTTACATCTTCGTTTCTTTGACGGGATGTTCTCAGCCGCGGGTCACCTGCACTCTCTATTTCTGGGCTATCACTGACAGCTTACTTCTGACTGACCGACTGACGGATCGTTCTGTCTATTTGTATCTGTTTATACATAGTTTCATAATGCCTACGTATTCCTTCTATTTATCCTTCCGGCTGTCGACCCACATGACATGTTTCGGCTGTTCTCATGTTTATACAACTGAAAGATCCTAATTGACGGGTCTGTCAAAAAGTAACATGCAAAAGTAAGCCTTCTCTACATATGACGTTCGTGCATTTGTCCAGGCAAAATTGCATCTCTGCATTAGCTCTAATTTGCTGTTCTTCCTATTCGTCATCATGTTTGTATTTTTAGTGCTGTGTCCTTATTTTTTATTTTGTCTTTGTTAAATGGGGCCCACTTTCAATTCTTTTATAATATACTAGCATAGTTAACGAAGGAGTGTCGAGGATGAACTTAGCAGATTCAATGCGGTCGCAAGATACCATCAACAAAGTGTCTTCACAAGAAAGAGAAAAATAAAGGATAATGGCGAGAATGTAATTTATTGCCTGTGGATAGAAAGACAGATATTTCCGTGCGCAGAAAAGATCAACAAATTACCGGATAAAAACGGAAGTATTTAAGTTCCGATTACCAGCAATAAACAGAAAAATACGTGGGCGAAGAGGCGTGTTCATGGGACTTGTTAGACAATAGAAGGTCTGTAATTTTAGACTAAAAAGCAGAGACCCACTGGTCACTCAAGCAAACCTGTCAGCTCCCCCGTGTGTGTTCTCCGGCCGTCGCTTTACTTCACAAAAAGGGTCCCGCCACAGAAGAAAGATATGTGCTAACGCTCTATGACTGTATTCCTACTTCACACAAACATCGCTCTCGAAGAAGAAAAATATAAATTATATTTTTATATATTACGAGTTCTTCGTTGCTTGTCCAGCGGTTCAATATACGACACATATTATTTCAGTCATTGCGAAATGTTCACACCAACTCTCTTAAGTATTCTAGCTGATCTTTGGAATATTGGATTCTATATAGTTCCAATTGTTTTTCTCGTTTCTAGTTACTCCATCCTTTTTTCCAAGCCTTTCAGCCCTGTTCAAAGAACACCAACTAAAACTGATTCAAATACGATCCTTACACTGATGTTAGACTTTTTTTTCTGGTCGCTGATAAGATCCAAGTATTTGTATCGAATTCCGCTTTCGTTCATTTTCACTCTGTTGTCTAACCGAACAGCAAAATGCATTAGATGACGATGCTTTCTCGGCTGAAGCTTTAAAATGCATAGAGAGCATCTCTGCAGAGGTGTAAGAACCTCTAACGAGTTTCCTTGATATGATATTAAACAATCAGATGATTAGGATTCAGTAGCGAAGAAACTTCGGGGAATGCGAAGTGCCTCTTTATTGCCAACGCTCCCAAACCCACTCTGGCCCGGAGTGGTAGCACCAGTAATCCATTTCAACTGAGTGTAAACAAATGAATTATGCAAAATTGAATTGTCTGAAACAGAACTGTTTGATGAATTAACTGTGTGCATAGAAAAGACTAATTTTTAGTGATACATAATACTTGGAACTATTTACCTGTGATCAAACGAATAACTGATAAATCATATGTGCATATCCATTTAAAATTGTGCAAAGAAATGACTGATATTAAATTGTTACAGCTACATAACAATACATAATTCTGTAGAGAAAATGAGCTCCGGCTTGTTAAAGAATTTATCTGCAAAATGACTTTACAAATACTTTATATTTAATACATATAAAAACAAAATCAAATACAACCACTAGATGATAACACGTTATCCTCTTAGTAATGAACACTTAGTCTAGTCCGCTCGCAGGGATCAGATGATCAATTTTTCTTCAAAATTCCATAGAACTTTATGCTTCTCATTCTTTCGGACGTATTTATGTTAATTTAGTAGCATGTGTTAGTTTGATCAAATTTTAAACTATTGCAAAATTTCATGTGAATCACCTTCCTCATGCTGTCCTACCTAATATTTCATTCCTTTGGTTCAAGTTTGTTGTTTGCGCTTATCGTGCTATTAACCGTTTCCTCTCTATACCCACAAGCTCTAAGCTTGCTATTTTGTTGCGTATTATCAATTTCCGTTTTATTTTAATTTGGTTTGGTTTGTTTGGGTTTTATGGTATATCAACTTTTGGTGGTTATTTAATGCCAAATCCATTTTTATTCAACAAACAACTCTATTTCAAAAAATTCAGTTTAGCTTAAGTACACAATTTAATTGTCAAAATACTCCTTTTTCAAGATATTCAGTTCAGTCAAACAATTCTAATTCGACGAATTAAGTTTAGTATTAGAATAGTTTTTATTTACACACAGCTAAATGTCAAAACTGTTATATTTCAAACAATTAAGTTTAACTTAAGTCCACAATTTAATTGTCAAAAACACTCCTTTTTCAAGATATTCAGTTTAGTCTAACAATTCTAAATCGACGAATTAAGTTTATTATAAGAATATTTTTTGTGTACACACAGCTAAATGTCAAAACTGTTCTATTTCAAACAATTCAGTTTAGCATAAGTACACAGTTTGTCAAAAACATTTCTATTTCAAGTTATTCAGTTTAGTCAAACAGTTCTAATTCAAACAATTTTGTTTAGCATTAGTACACAGTTTGTCAAAAACATTTCTATTTCGAGTTATTCAGTTTAGTCAAACAGTTCTAATTCAAACAATTTTGTTTAGCATTAGTACACAGTTAAGTTTAGCATAAGTAGCCAGTTTTATTCTATTTAGCTCATAGATAGGACCCTGTCAGGTGCTACCACTCGGGGCCCGAGTTGACCTGGTTGCGATGGAATGAAGGGGTGCTCTGTATTCTGCAAGGCTCCATTATTAATGGAACTGCACCATAAGATTTTTTAATTTTTTATTTTTAATCTCATACCCATAACACTCATTGCGGGATGGTCTTATCCTTCTGCAGAGATGCAGTCGGTGTATTTTACAATCTGAGCCGATTGGTCAAGATTTTCGTTTTATTATAATTGGTCCTTATTTTGAGCTGCTATTAAAAGAGATTCAGTTCCTTTTTTGAGGCTGTTCTTTGTTTGCATTTTTCAGTTTTTTCTCGTGTGTAGTCTTTCTAGTTTGTTGCTTAAAACATCCATGTAGGTTTTTTCTTAAGTAGTCTTTCTTTAATCGATTTGATGTTTTTTCTGGAGACTTTCTATTGATGCATCAAAGATATCTCCACCGCTGGTGACACTTATTTCTCAAAATTTTCTTAAAACATATAAAGTATAATCTAGTTACCTCTTGGATGTAAAGCCTTGAGTTTTATTATCAGTTTCCTTTATATTTGCTCCATTTGTAGGAGTTCATTGTTAGTCAGTTGTAAGAAAGATCCACAGTATACTACGAGGAAGACTATTAGTTGTTCGAAAGATCCACTGTATATTACGCGGAGAACTGCAACAGAAATCTTAGATGAGCTTCGTTTTCAGCAGTTTCCTTGTTCTTCATTAGAAAACGTTTCTTTTTTCTTTTCTTTTCTTTTCTGCATATTTCATTGTTTCCTCTTCCAATATTCCCCAGTAATTGTCAGTTACATTCTCTCCAAGCTTTGTAATACTCTCCTGAATCAGCAGTAAAATGCATTTCGTAGTAAATTAAATTACAATGACCAGAAAATCCGGCGAACACCTATGCACGACATACGGAAACACTGGACAGCTGTTTCGATCTTATTAGGTTTTATCAGCAGTGTATACCGTGATTTTCACCCGGATTTTCTGGTCATTATAATTCAATTCATGATATACTTCCTCTACTTAAAAAGGAAAACTTAGATATGTGTTTCGTTGTTTCACAATGCCTAATTCTATATCTCTATTCTAGCTATATATATATATATATATATATATATATATATAGCTAGAATAGAGAAATATATATATATATATATATATATATATATATATATATATATATATATATTTTAATTGTTTGTATCAAAATCTACAGTTCTTGATTTTTCGAAATTACCAGGATATTTTTCACGTACATTGGATGATTAATCTTTTCTTGTGATTATAATAATAATTGGAGCAGACAGCAGGAGGAAGAAGCTTAGCTGAAACAAAGATCCAAAGAGGAATTTTCCAAGGAGATTCATTATCACCCTTACTATTCATGTTAGCCCTGATGCCACTTGACCACATACTCAGAAAATGCATTGCCGGATACAAACATAGCAGCTTGCAAGAGAAAATCAATCACCTAATGTACATGGATGACATTAAACTATTTGCAAAAAAATGACAAAGAACGCAAAACCCTCATACACGCTGTTAGAATATACAGTCAGGACATAGGAAGGGAATTTGGATAGAAAAATGTGCCATGCTCGTCATGAAAAGTGGCAAACGACATACGACTGACGGAATGGAACTACCAAATCACGACAAAATTAGAACGCTCGGAGAAAATGAAACCGACAAATACTAGGGTATCTTGGAGACTGACACCATAAAAAAAGTGGAACTGAAAGACAAGATTCGAAATGAATATCTCAGGAGAACGCGAAAACTACTGGAGACAAACTCTCCAGCAGAAATCTCATGAAAGGAATGAATACTTGGGCTGTGTCCCTAGTCAGATATTCGGGACCCTTTCTCAAGTGGACCAGAGATGGACTTAAACAAATTGATCAAAGAAGAAGAAAACTAATAGCCATGCATAAGGCATTACATCTCCGAGACGACGTTGACAGACTATATGTAGCTAGAAAAGAGGGAGGAAGAGGACTTGCCAGCATCGAAGACAGCGTTGAAGCATCGATACAACGGCTCGACGACTACATAGAAAAACATGAACGAGGACTGATTACAGCCATCAGAAACGATACGGATAATACGATACACGATAGAATGACAACAACTAGGAAACAAAAATGGGGAAAAAAAACGGTATGGCCGCTCTAAACGACTAATAAACAACATTTCACACCAGAAAACCTGTACCTGTCTAAGAAAAGGAAACCTTAAGAGAGAAACGGAACTTTCCTAATAACAGCACAGGACAATGCCATAAGGACTAATCATATCTAAGTGGGAATAGATAAGACGCAACAAAATAGTAAATGTAGGCTATGCGGTGATAAAGACGAAACGATCAATCACATAACAAGTGAATGCAGCAATTTAGCACAGAAGGAGTATAAGGCGAGACACGACTGGGTCGGCAAGGTGATCCACTGGGAAATATGCAAGAAATTTCAATATGACCATACTAACAAATGGTATATGCACAATCCAGCACCCGTCCTAGAAAATGACACACATAAACTCCTATGGGACTTTAACTTACAAACGGATCACTTAATCCCGGTCAGAAGACCAGACCTTATAATAATCAACAACAAAAAAAGAGAATTTGCAAAATTGTTGACTTTGCTGTCCCAGCGGACCACAGAATAAATGTGAAGGAATGTGAAAAAAAGGATAAGTACTTCGACCTTGCTAGAGAATTGAAAAAGCTGTTGAACATGAAAATGACGGTCGTGCCAATTGTGATTGGTACTTTTGGCACAATAACTAAAGGATTATTAAAAGGCCTGGAGGAATTGGAAGTTGGCGGACGGGTAAAGACTATCCAAATGACAGCATTGCTGAGAACGGCCAAAATCCTGTGACGAGTCCTGGAGACTTAAGAAGACTTGCTGTCATTAAAACTCCAGTAAAAAACCATCAGCTAACACTGACGTGAAAAACTCTAAAGGAGTAAATAATAATAATTGTCGTTATTATTATTGTTATCATAGCAGTAGTACTAGTCTATTTGTCTGGTTTTTTTATGCAACAAGCCAGGTCTAGAGACCCTAAGCAAGCGACTTTATAATACAAGAAATGACAACTTTAATATAACATGTATTATTCATTTACGAATTATTATTCATACAGCATGTATTATTGATATATCAAGGAAAGTCAGGCAATTACATATGTCTGTAACATACTAAGCCTTACAATAACTTGTCTTCTTAGGTTTTCATATATAAATGCATTCGCACGCGTATTTAACTAACCCCTGGGCAATATTAGGATATAAAACAACGTCGTTTTTAAGCGGAATTTTCGGTGATATTTTTCAATCATATTTATAGTACTCTTCTAAGAAGATGAACCGTTTCGTAAAGTGCATATTTTGTATTTCAATTATAGGCTGGGACTGTCAATTAAATTGTTAATGTGTTTATCTGTCCCTTTTTAGATTATATTCGCGGCATCTGCTATTTCTGGTACACTGGTAGTTTTAAGGCACTATATTTTTTCTCAGTTTCTATATCCATGTATTTGTATTTAATTATGTTATTATATTCTTTGACTGATGTGCAATAATCTCTTGTCACTGCCATATCGACGAGAAGACACTTTCTATTTTAGTCCTTTGAGAATTTTTCACACCAGCGTTAGATGATGGTTTTTCACTTGAGTTTGGATGACAGCAAGTCTCTTAAAGTCTCCAGGACTCTTCTCAGTATTCTGACTTATCTTAATAATGCTGTAGTTTGGACGATCTCCACCTCCCTCTGATTTCAAGTCTTGTAATCTTTTTAACAATCCTTCAGGGATTATTCCAACCGCACCGAATACAATTTGTAAGACCGTCACATTCAGGTTCCATTTTTTGAAAAATTTCTCTAGCAAGGTCTTGGTATTTATCTCTCTTCTTACTTTCTTTTAATTAAACCATCTTGTCTTCCGGGATAGTACAAACTACTAATCGGTGAGTTTTATTTTTTGTTGACTATCATCTTTTTTCTATTATTTCTTGCGTGTTTTCCCCAACAGCTTTGGCTGTTGTTATTTTTATATATACTGGAGTCTGAGTGCCAGCTATACTCTTCAAGTCTCCTTGACTTTTCTTGTATTCTGACCGATTTCAACAATGCTGCAGTTTGCATTGTCTCCCCTCATTCTCTTCTTTCAACTCTTTCTAATCCTTTTAACAATCCTTTAGTGGCTGTACTGAACGCATCTATTTAGACTGGTATCACCGTCACTTTTATTTTTCGTATTTTTTCAGTTCTCAAGCGAGGTCCAAGAACTTATCACTATTCGCGGTTACTTTCAGGATTACTCTGTGATACGCCGGAAGAGCAAAATCCGCTATTCGGCTGATATGACTTATTATATTGTTACGGCTGTTTACTGGGGGTTTTGATCGTAGTACTACAAATCTGATTTAATCCATCCAATAACCCACCAAAATATAATTATGCAACAAAATAGTATCCCCCACACCCTACAGGCGGTGTTTAATGGGTTTTCGTCAATATTCCCTTTGTTGTATTACTACAAAGTCTTGGTGTATTTCACTGCAACTGTAATGATAAAGTTTTTCTTTCTTTAAATGTCCACTGCGTAACAACGTTCCCGTTCTATTCGTCTTCGGTAATTTATATATTTTAGATACCGTGAGATAAGTGAATATTGCGCTCACTCCCTACTGCGTAAATTACGTTATTTTGTCAGTTTACTACTCGTGCCCAAGTTGAAAGGATACACAATGCTCGATCTATAACTACTGTCACGAGGCACATCTAGGTACGACTCAGCGTATTACAGCAAAGTAGAAGTGCTTTTAAGAAATCAGTTGGCATCTCCAGAACAAGGCTCGCGATGTTTTTCTCCACGTTTTAGCCAAAAGAACATGATTGAGAAAGATAAACATATACTACGTTTAAATCCAAGACCGACGGCCACGGAGTTGATTCACTCCCTTAAGAGTAAACGTTTTCTATTTTTATGTCCTTGTTCGAGCTGCAGTTCCAGTTGGAGATAAGATGCCGTAGTGAGAGCCAGCGCCAGACAGAGGGCTTGAGCCCTCAGGGCCCACGGTTGAGCGGCCCAGCAGAATGAGGAAGAAGTGCTGCTATGGGCAGAGGAACTTGGGGTCAATATGTGGCAGTCTGTCTCCGTCTCTAACTCACCTTACACACATAACGAACATCAAACCTTTCGCAACCCTTTCGAGAATAAAGTGTGAGAGGTATATTTCTTTATAAATTAGTGTGTTCGTTTGTTAATTGAAGTTTGTCATAATGTTTCTGCTGACATCTGCATGTATATGAGTATACAACAGTATTTGCAAATCGCCTCCCATTATTAGCTTTTTGCACCAAATGACATTTTTTAGGAACACAATTATCAGTACATATATCTCTGGAAAATAAAAAAAGGAAATAAACATTTAAATATTTTGGTTTGAGTATTTTGCCATGCTCTTTAGTGTTTATTTGTCTTTTATTTGTATGTTTGTTTGGGGTTTTTACAGCATTGCCTCTAACAAAATATATTGCAAATTATTTTAATTTCTTGTATATGGAAACTGATTCTGTTGGAATGATTTTGAGTTTCGCACACGACTCATTTTTCTTCTTTTCACTTGTTGTTTTGTTTTGTACGTGGAAAGCTACAAGTGAATTCAGGACGGAATGAAAGAGACAAGGATGTCTTTAAACCCAAACTTTATTTGAGGGTTTAACATCTATTCAGTGGTAAAACTTTTTCCTGACCTAGTCGAAATAATCGCGTGTCCCAGACAGGGTGTTGAAACATATTTGTGTCATTTTCGTTGAGTTATAAGCTTGAAGTTAATGTTCAGTAAGTGTGTTCAGTGAGGTATGTTTAGCAAAGGCATCTTCTTTATTTCTTTTCTTGTCAATCCCTACCAAACCTTGAATTTAAAACCGTTAAATTCAATTCAATCTAGTTATATAGAGATATAGCTTCCGCCTTTCTATTTCTGCCAAAGATAGTAATAAAAATATCGTCCTTACGATCAAAACCAGATTATAAGAACAGTGACAATGACGTATTATTTTCAAGTTTAAAATAATAGTGAATCTTATTTCTACTATTTCACTTGAACAATCCACATTCACGAATAAAGAGGTTGTTACGTTTTTACAAAAAAATATGTAAAAAAACTAAAAAAACGACTGACAGAAGGGTGTACTCGAAAACAATTACGTTTATTAACCACAGGCTGAAACATGCGTCGATTCACAAGGAAAGGAACTATTTCAACGTTCTAATTGATAGTTAAAACAATTTACAAGTTTATGGATTGTGAAAAGCAAAATTTGGAAGAATAAGGTAGTTATAAACATATGAGTTTACCCAACTCATCTGCATGATCAGGATGTGAAAAGATCAATCTGAAAGCGGAGGTCAACAGGTTTGAATTCAAAGTTATCCTTCTCTCATACTAAGATAAAAGAACCAGTCTATCCAGCTATGACTGGAAGTCTAGGAACTGGATGCATTTCCGGAGGAAAAAAACTGTAAATGATTGAATAAAACTCCAATTTACAAATTCATAATTTCATTTTTTTTAATCGAGTGAAAAGTTTGCTGAAAAAGAAAAGCAGAAAATTTTTCTTGTATGGAATGAACATTTTAGTTCGAGTGTTTGTAAAATGATTAGAGACTTTGTGTGATTGTTTTAATCGTTGATCATTGGACGGTGTAAAAGAAAGTAACATATGTAAGAAAGAGATTAGAGAGAGATAGAGACAGAGAAGCAAAGAAACGTATTGAAAAGAGAAAGGTAGTTTCCCAAAAATCCAGATCAACATAGGAGCGGACGCTCTAGTAAAAAGAGAAATGTATCGGCAGTAAATTGACAATGAATTCTGGTTGGCTGGAAGCAACTCCAACAAAAAAGCCAAAAGAGCAACTGGATGCAAGACACGACGATGAAAAGAATACAGATGTAGACCAGCCACGACGATGTGAAAACATCTGAAATTTGCAGCGTCCATTTTGAGGTGAGCACCGAAAAATTTTCTCACACCCACACAGAAGTTGTAACCACAAACTCGCGAGCAAGTGTTATATTGTCATATGTATGTTCATGCAGAATACATACTTACGCAATGAATAACAGATGCAGGAAGACGTCTTTATCAAAATATATGTACTTCTCACTTTATTGTATGGTTTGAAAAGGGTTACTCAAGTTTTGCGAGTGAGAGGGAGCTGGAGACCGAACAGAAACTGTAATATTTTGACCCCCACTCTTATGGCCGTCAACGTTGTGTCTTTCTCGTTCTCCATATGCTCAACCGGAGGCCCTGGGCCCACTCTGTTGGGTGATGGCTTTCTTTACTGCATCTTATCAGCAACTTCTCTGGACCCCAATTCAATCAGGGCTCCCGAGGGCCCCTTCGGTCGGGTGTGGCTTCCCTACCACATCTCGATTCCCTCTCCAACTACTGGAACTCCACTGTATGACTTCTGTCTTGACTTAGCTATATAATAGTTCAACGCTCACTCGATCGCCCACTCGATCTTTGAAATCGCATGTTTTATCGTCATCAAGCGGAAATAACTGTCAGGCAATTCACAGGTCACTCTCTTCCGATGCATCACTCTGTAGTGGCACAGAGGGACCTTCGCCTTCTCCCATATTATCAGCCTTAATCCGCCCACGCGATCACTTTCGATTACTGGCCATTGGAATGTGTCACTTCCTTCCGGTGCATCACCTTGGAATGGCATTTTTGGCCGGGTCAAAGGCCAAAATACAACACAAGCACGTGTTAGAACTACAACTGAAAATGATAAAGAATTCAAGTCTGTGTCTGCTCTCTCTCTCTCTCTCTCTCTCTCTCTCTCTCTTTCTCTCTCTCTTCTCACAACTCTTATTTATCTATGTTTAGCTAAAGCAGTTGACTCAGTTCATATTCCATTTCTCTCTTCTCGACGACTACCACGGTGCGTAGTACGTAGTAGCATATAAAGTTTGGTATTAACTATCCAAGACTTTTCATCACGGTGGAGGTTATCACGGGGTCCGACTGAATGTTACGACGTAAAACTACTCGTCTAAGAAACTTTAGAACAGTGGTGATACAAATGTCTATTGTGTGCTGTTGCCCCACAAATAGTATACCGGGAACCGTGGTGGCTAAAATGTCTATTTGTGCCGTAAAGCATTAGACGTAGATATTTTATAGAAGTACTTAAGATGCTTAACACGTTGTATTGCAGTGATTATTAGCTTAAAATAAAGGGAAATATGTGTGTGGAAACATCTTAATATAAATTTGTCATCATTTGAAAGAAAAAAAATGTCTTTTTGCTTTAACGTATACGTAGCAGCTGCTGATATAGGCCAGCTCCGAATTTGTTTATCATCGAAGAGACAGATGAATCTCTTAAACGTAATAAAGTAAAATTGGCGATCTTTATCGAAGGTGACCCGAAGGCTACCTTTTCAATAGCTACTACACCGAGGTGTAGAGGCGGGCACTACTCCAGTCTTTGGATTGCTCCACTTTACCCTTGATCATTACGTTATAATGCTGAGTGCTAAGCAAAGCGGCATCAAGTACCATTTTTTAGTCTTTGGTATGACTCGGCCTGGGATTGAACCCGGGTCTCCCGGACCTTTAGTGAATATTCTACTCATCAGGCGAATGGCCCGTTTTTCTAACGTAATAATGTAAACAAACATTTGTTCAAATCAAGAAAAGTTTAAAGACGTCGGAATTAAATGCATTTTTCAAAGATAAGAATATAGAACTTCCCCCGACCCACAAAAAAAAATCATAAGGTTGAGCAAATAATAGAATAAATTCAATTCCCACTATGATCTGAGTAAGTAATTATTCCATACTTACCGAAGAATTTTTTTTCCTTATTTAATCGATTTAGGTCGAATGAAAAATTGATAAAAAAGATGATCATTTATCAATTAATCTAAGTGGCTAAAGAATTGCTTTTTAAATATTCTTCGAGGAAAAAGATTTCTTAAATACTTTTGGGTCTTGAGCCTTCATCTTTTCTTTTAAAGTCAAAAATCGACGTGTGCGAAGTATCTTGAAATTTAAAAACTAGCTTATATAAGCCGATTGGTCGATAAATACTAAAATACAGATACAAAAATTACAGCTTATGGAGTCTATTATTTGCGCAGAAATTAACTTTTTGTTTTAGAATGGAAATCATTTAAGTTGCAAAACAAACCATTCCCTTAAGTATGGGAAATGCGAATAAACTCATCCAAAGTTCGAAATAAGCTCGGCATAATCATTTGCAACTTGCAAAAAACACCTGAGCATTCTAATATAAGATACACAGGATCATTTATAAAATGGATATAGAAGAAATCAGTGAGATGGATTAAAATTCATGTCAATACACAAGCTCATACAACCAGGAGTTCAAATAGATACACTGTTTGTAAAAAAAAAATAAGAAGGAATTAGACTCATCAGCACTAACTACGATGGAGAAGAAACTGGATGGCAATTACACAAGAATGCTGCGTGCAATCCTGAACAAGTCCTGGCAGCAGCACCCCACAAGACACCAACTGTACGGCCACCTGCCCCCTATCACGAAAACTATTCAAGTTAGACGAACCAGACATGCAGGACACTGCTGGAGAAGCAGAGATGAACTCATAAGAGATGTACTCTTATGGATCCCCACACATGGCCGCGCAAAAGCAGGACGACCAGCTCGAACGTACATTCAGCAGCTATGTGAGGATACAGGCTGTTGTCCTGAAGACCTACCTAGGGCGATGAACGATAGGGAGGAGTGGCGAGAGAGGGTCAGGGATATCCGTGCTACCAGCGCGATATGATGATGATGATGATGATATGTAATAATTCAATGACTCGAGGAATACACAGAAAAGAACAAGTAAATGTTAATTGTAACCGCCATTAGGAATATTATTATTCTAATTATTTTACTCTTTTGAGAGTGTTTCCTGCCAGAGTATGAGCCTATTCTCTGTGTGACTTTCGTAACACCACTTGCTCGAACTTGTTAATTGCTGTATTGCTTAAATTGTATCGTGTGAATTTCGGAGACGAAGCTTCATGATTTTTTATCATTAAGGGTTTTCGCACAATTGTCTCAATCTTTATTGTTATTTCCAAAACGTTTCGGCCGATATGCCCTCCTGACTCATTCAGTTGGTTGTCGAAGTCGGGGACCTACACAGAACTTCGAACTACGTCCTTTATTGAATCCACGGGGGTTGCCCATTCTGATTCCGTTAGCCAGGTACAAGTGTTAAGCATTCCGGTATTGTTTCTCGCCTGTTGTCAGGATTGAACCTGCAACCTCCCGATGATTATCTCCTTAAAATCCAAGGGAACTAACGCCTATAACCGTTACGCTATATGCCATGCTGGACAGTTTAGAATGAATTTTTTGGACTTATAAGCTAAATGTTCTTATCTGTCTAGAATTGCTACTATTATATATGTTTTTTACCTGTGCTCTTATCCATATATTTTTTGTATTTAAGCTTTTTAGTTATCGGTTCCCATATTGTATGGAGGTTGCAGGTTCAATGCTGACGACAGACGTGTATCAATACAGGAATTCTTAACACTTGTACCCACTTATGGCTAACGGAATCAGAACAGGCGACATCCGCTTAAGTAGTAGTTGAACCCTATTGTAATCTCACCGTAGGAAAAGTTATCAAATACTGAAACTCTGTCTTAGTTCAGTACAGAAAAGGTTTATTCATTCCTACAATTTGTAAGTAGTCGTCGGGAGAAAGAAAGAGGGTATGAAAGCTGAGTCGACTGATTTAGCTGGACAAAAAAAGATATTAAGAGAAAGAGAGAGCAGATACAGACCTAAAAATGTCCTTCTGTATTTTCTTGTCCTAACGTGTTTGTTCTCTGCTTCTGTTTTCATGGGTTCGCCCCTGGTGTGTAGCCCCATTGCGGAACTCACCCCAAAATGCCGGCTCGTAATTTTTCGTCTGTCTTTATGTCTTCATATCTGGGGTTCAACTGCCTGTCCTTACCTTGTCACGTCTTCTATTCAAATCTCTCCCACCGACTCGTCCCCTACTTCTTCATGGTGTCGGAGGGAGACTATTCCGTTTCCGGTGGTTCCACACCTGGCCAGAAGATTTGCGACATTCGGTTTTTCCAAGTCATTTTTTGATTATTGTAGTTACTCACCCTTTGACTGACTGACAACGGAGTTACTCAACCTTGACTGGCTGAACCACAAGTAACTTCAGCTAAGTCATTCGGAGGTCACCTGTCCTCTCACGTAGACTCTACGTCTGCCCTTTTTGCTTATTATTTTTTCTGCCTCTCTGCTACCCAAGAAATTAGCCTCCTCTTTCTCTTTATAACTTGGACTTATCGTAATACCTTGCATTCGGTAAACTGGCCGATCATAAAAATGCTTTAGTCTAGACTGTCTCAGCTTGTCCTCCGATCACCAACTCTTTCAGCACTCTTAACAAATCTTTGGGAATTATTCCAAGAACACCAATTACTATTGGTGCGTTTGGAACCATGTTCAATAGATTATTAGTATGCTTGCAATTATTATTATTATTATTATTATTATTATTATTATTATTATTATTCATACTCATTTGAGAGTTTTTTCACACTAGCTCTAGCTGATGGCCTTCCACTGGAGTTGGAGTGACAGCAAGTGTTCTCAAGTCTCCAAGTCTTTTCTCTTGAATCTGGTTGATCTTGGTAATACAGTAGTTTGTTTAGTCTCTATTCTTCTTCTGATTTCCAAGTCCTCCAGTCCCTGTACTAATGCTATGAGGACTGAAACGAGCACGCCAATTACAACTGGTACCACCATCTCTTTCATATTCCATAGTTTTATAGTTCCCGAGCAAGGTCCAAGTATTTATCTCTCCTTTCGCTTTCTTTCTATAATACTTTGTTGGAGAGGTTATCTTCTTTTTATCTATTTTTGTTGACTATCGCTAGTTCTGGTCATTTGGCCGAAATTGGGTGGGGGGCTCGTTAAATTATCATTATTATCAGTCTTAACAACAATAGCAAAAGTTGATGATAATAATAATTAGGCTACGTCGACAAATTTTAAGTACACATACCAGAATGTGTTCGAGAAAACGAGTCATAAAATTTCATAGGACTTTGGGTTTAAAAAAAGCTAGAAATCAACGAGAAAAAAAAAAGAATTTGACGTCTTGCGTATTTTGCTGTCCATTCCAGCAGACTACTGAATAAATATGACGGAAATTGAAGACATAGAATTTTACTTGGATATTGCTAGAGAGTTAAAAAAGCTTCGGGATAAAAAGCGGTGATACCTATACTAGTTAGTACGCCTGGAACGTCACCCTCAAATCACTTAAATGTATAGGGTTTCACTAGCACAACATACTAAAGAAGACCTAACCAAAACTAACAAAAAGTATATTTGAAGCATTTTATGCGTTCCTACGAATCTATGTTTTTCGTCAGTTTTTTTTTTTTTACATCATCATTGCATAATGTCAAATAATTCCTTTTCATGCTGTCAGAAATTCTTGAAAGTGATCGTTTCCTCTCCCAGTGGATAGTGACAGGTTGTATTGGAATCTCTGACCGGACATGTTCAATTATTAAATGCCCAATATGGATTCCTTTTATAAGTCTAAATTTTTGGATTCATCTAAGTATTAATTCATAGTTAAGGGGAACAAGTAGATCTATGTTTCATGTAATCCTAATATGTAAACTGTAAAGGGAACGCATGCCTTAAGATGCATTTTTTAGCTGTGTGAGTAATTCTTTGATAATCTGTTTTTAAAATGAACTTAAACCTGATCACTTCAATCAGTAGAGTAATTTTAGGAAAAATATATAATTCTGCATGTAAACAAGATTTACTTACTTTTTTTTTTAAATCTTTGAATAAACAAAAAACAAATATTTATTTTGTCAGAAAGGGTCGTTTCTATTTGTTTATATAAATATATTTATTTGTTTACAAGTTTCTCCCTGTCAGAACCAAGAGTATTAGTTTTAGGCTTGTATATGAAAACTAAAGTGGAAAAAAAAAACAAAAGAAAAAATAAAAGAAAAAACATAACTACAAACAGCACTATGAGAAAAAACATCATCTATTCATTTTGTGTGTGTGTTTTTTGTATCGTTAGAAGCTTAGAGGGCTTCGGAGGTAAAAGAACTTAGTCTCCACCATCTTGTGTGCTGTTGTAAGACAGGTTTCATATATATCAACAACAAGAAGTTTGGAGCTCAACAATAAAGGTGGAAAAAAAGTTGAAAAGACGTAAAATTGAAAGAAAATAATGGTTGATATCTCTCGAGGTAAAAACGAAAGGGGAAAGAAAAAACAGATATCAAAGTCCACAAGTAAAGAAACGGCGATACTAGAAAAAAGGGGAGTAGATGATGTTGACTTAGAACTAACGTTCAATGGCATCTAAATAAAATGTAAATATATTTTTCAAAGACTTACCGCTTATGTAAAATACGTATCTATTTCCCGTGTTAGGTAAGTGAACGGAATTAGATAAATTGAAGAACTATATTCTACTAAATAACAATCAAAGGTCAAAACAATATATATATATATATATATATATATATATATATATATATATATATATATATATAATAAAAATATATTACATATGAGAAAAGTTTGAAAGAAAAAGTACTCAACTCTTCAATAACAGAGCAGTAAGACAACCCAGAAAAATACTGAATGATGAAAACTAGAAGTTAATGTAGGCTTCATGTAGTACACACAATTATAACAGTAAAATAATCGTAATTATATTTTCATGCAAAGTAACGTGTTATGATGGAAGAAAAAAATGACAGCTGTCCAAACAGAGGAGAATAAATATGGAATTAATCAGGTGATATGAAACGCAGTTTCTTCCAGGCAGCGGTCTCATCGATACTGCTATATGGATGCACTACATGGACGCTAACAAAACGGCTGGAGAAGAAACTAGATGGCAATTACACAAGAATGCTGCGTGCAATCCTGAACAAGTCCTGGCAGCAACACCCCACAAGACACCAACTGTACGGCCACCTGCCCCCTATCACGAAAACTATTCAAGTTAGGCGAACCAGACATGCAGGACATTGCTGGAGAAGCAGAGATGAACTCATAAGAGATGTACTCTTATGGATCCCCACACACGGCCGCGCAAAAGCAGGACGACCAGCACGAACGTACATTCAGCAGCTATGTGAGGATACAGGTTGTTGTCCTGAAGACCTACCTAGGGCGATGAACGATAGGGAGGAGTGGCGAGAGAGGGTCAGGGATATCCGTGCTGCCAGCACGATATGATGATGATGATGATATATATATATATATATATATATATGTGTGTGTGTGTGTGTGTCTGTGTCTGTGTCTGCGTTTGTATATTTTAATGATCTTAGGAAGAACATCACTGGCAATATGGTCTGGAGCATCTGAAGGTGCATTCATTGAAACGAAACACTGAAATTTTCCGTGACATTTGATAAGAAATCAATTGACGACCAGCGAACAGGTGATAGCTCGGGAAGACTGTGATTGGAACTATCCGGGTTAGCACCTCAGGTAGTATCTTTCAGTAGGAATAACCTAATTAAGCGAGAAATCGACCAATGCATTAATAATTTCAGGGTGTCCCGAGAGTGGGGGAGAATGCGATCCCAATCAGGATAGATTTTATGTCATCGACCCTGAACGGCGAATGGACAACAAGAATGAAATGCATTAGGGTTTCGTTGGTTGATTGTGTAGAAAACACTGAAAGTCGGTAAACGACCAGGGAGTAGATATACGAGCCGCACACCTCAGTGTGGGCCTATAGGAAAAGCCGCTACGTAGCTACACTCTGTCACGGTTACGATCTTTTCCAGTACTTCTGACCAGTTTTCTCCAGTTGAACATTAGGACCGAACCAGACGCTGAGTATCTTGCATATGCCGTCCCTCGCAAAAAAGGGGCCGGGAAGAGCACAGCCCTTCCATGAACCCAACCGCAAACCGATCGACCTTTCACGGTTAATCTTTGCCGCTGTCACGACTTCATACTTTCCGATTTCTTTGCTCACCTCATCCACCTCGACACTGCTCGTAACAAGCACGCTGACATCGTTAGCGTATGAAGTGTACCTGGTTCCCTCACTGGAGTCAGGAAACAGGAGGCCGCTTTTGAGCTGAGAGGCCTTTAAATTGCATAAGAAAGGCTCAAGCACAAGAATGTATTGCGTCGCTGACTGCGACCAAACTTGACGAATCGAGCAAGTTAAAGTGAAGGGTTTAGACCTTACTCAGTTCATTTCCACCATGACTCCGTGGGGACGCATAAGAAGGCGGATCCAGCAGCAAAAATGAAGCCCTAATGCGGCCGCAGAGAAGGCAGCCTTCAGGAAACTGTGGTCAACCCTATCAAAGTCCTTAGACTGATCTAAATTAATCAACGCTCTATTTCCGTTGACTTTTTCTACGATCATGCGAACCATATGAAGACTGTCCTGGATAGTCCTAACCTTCACAGCACAAGACTGTTCGGGGCAAATCAGAATAGCGAGGACAGTCTGCAAACGGCCGGCTAAGATCTTCGCCAAAATCTTAAAGTCAGTATTTAACATCGTTAAAGAGCGAAAGTTACAAATCCCATCTTCATCATCTTTGCTCTTACGTAGCAACTTAACTATACCCCTGCTGAAGCGTCTAGGTATAGAGCCCTGTCTCATCCAGTAGTTATAGTTGGTAGCCATCAAGAGGACAAACATGTGCGACAATAAGTACACTTCGTACGGCAGGCTATCGATCCCGGGAGACTTAACAAGCTGACAGACTTCAACATCTGCAGGACCTTATCCTCCGTTATAGGACCCATGACACCCAGCCGCTTCGATCACCGTGAGGCGAGGGAAGTCAGCGGAATAGGTGTCGAACCGAACCGAATTCAGTCCGGGCTACCTAGGGAAAAGGTTCAAGAAATATTGCCGAAATTCCCTACAAATGGCATCGTTAATAATTTAATGTTGCCCGTCCGGTTATGTGACACTCGCGATATGCCTATCAGTTGCATGCCTGAGTTCCTCGGCCCTTAATTCTGGGGCCATATCAGTCGCCTCTCAAGACATTCTTTTCAACCTAGCCCTAACTACCAGAGCCTGGTGCTCCCTAATTTGTAAGGAGGCCAGCTCCGCCTTTGCTATGCTAACATCCCCACTAATCCTCGCCAATATTGCCCTATCTAGCTAAGCCTTTAACAATTTCGCTTCGGTACCATATCTAACTTGAGTCTTCTACTATAGTCGGCAGCAAAGGTTCTAAAGTTATCCTTATTATTAGCCCAACAACTATTGCCACAAATATCCACCAATAATTCCCACTTTAATATTAGTTCTAGCTGGTTCCGGAAGTCCTTCTCGTCCAGGAGGGATGAGTTGAACTTCCAGTAATTTGACATCCTACGTTTAGCCTTATCTAACCTAATAAACACTCTAAAGACTTTGTTGTTTGAATCTTCATATGGCTCAAAACTTGGACCATCAAAATAAACTTGCTCGACGCGCCAAGTCATCACTCGATCCAGATAGCAGTAAAGCTAAGCCGCGGCGCACCTACCGGTCCAAGTCCAAGTTAACATTGGGATGTCTCTCGCGAAATTTGTCGACGAGATCAAATCGTTCGACAAACTCGCGAAAATACCTAACATCCAAAGTGTTAGTACCGGCACTAGTAGCTCCTCTGTCTAGATTAGGATCAAGGACTGCGTTCCAATCCCACATTACAATTACCCGCTTTGATGGCATCACGTAAGGTCCAATGCGCCGGAAATAGGTTGGATGCTCACTGCAAACAATGGGCCCATAAGCCCCAATCAGCCGAAACGCCTAATCCTTTATGGCAACATCCAAAACGCAAAGTCTGCCCACCGGATCTGAAAGAACAAGAGCACACATAGCGATCAATCGTCTATTTACCAGCCAGGTAACACATCTGGAAATACCATCAAAAGATGCTGTAAAGGCCAAACAGTCCTTCGACAGAATATCCTCATGGGAGTTGGAGTCAAAGAACATATATCAATACCTCGGCGCCGGAAATGCAAAAGCGAGAGGGATCTGAGTCCGACTTCAGCCTGCGGCCATTAAAACTAGCAAGCCTTAGCTCCATCAGGAACATTCACGGTGGTTGAGTGCCAGGACTGAACATGGCTGGGGTTTGGACATCGAAGGTCTGGCTCATAGAACCTGTGGTCATCTCATGGGTGATGGCTCCGTCCTGAACAAGAACCCCGATGTCCTGCGGAAAGTTTAGTTTAGCGGCCCAAAAGAGTAAGGGCTTAAGAACAATAGGGACCCCTCCAACCAGACATTAAAATGATTTCAAATCGTCTTTTATTAATGATATTGGACCAAGGGTCTTGTTAGCTTTCCCCAACATATTCATTATGCCTTCGGACCCCAGCCCTCACAAATGACTAAAGTGAGCCAAGCGTCGTGAAAAATTGTAGGGTCCTCCACATTGCGTCCATTCACGTCTTTGAAGTTATGGAGGACATTCACGTCTTTTAGAAGTTGCGGCTGAACCTTGTTTAAACGATCTAGGACCTCCTCTTCTTGCACGCTGCAAATATTTGAACCTGTATGAATACACGTTTTTTTCTTTTTCCTTGGTTTGGGAGCCTCATCCCCAGAGGTGTCTACGGATGAACTCCGCTGCCTTTTCTCTGGGGTTGCAGATGGTAGTGGGGCTGTGTCTGTTGCTGGAGATGTTGAAGCTGCTGCTGCTGGTCTATGTTGCTGGTGGTGATGGCTTGATGGAAGGCAAGTTCAATGGCGTATAGTATTTTTTGTTTTATTTTAATCAATCCCATCACGCATATCAGTCTTTAAGATGGTATATTTCGTTTTGAATAATCGATCCATTATAATTGCTCTTTGACTTTGCAATTTTATCTTCATAGATATCTAAATCTAAAAAAAAAATGCTTTCAATAAATAAATAAACCAATAGACAGATTATTGCACAGTTATATGCATTTTGCAACTCAGTGTATATCTGTTTATATATCGGAACAAAGTGTTGTCCAAATACTCCTGATAAGATGATACGAATTTATATTAATTAGGCATGATCAAAGGAATATAAAGCTATGTATGTATATATGCATAGATAACTTTATAAATATAAGTTAAGACATCGTAATCATTAAGTTGTGATGATTGCATGTAGTCCCTGGACACATTCTCTCTGAATCAATATTATCCATCTCTTGTCCATTGCTCCTGCTCGGTCCTCAAGGCTGTATCCAGTGTCCTCAAAGAGCAGATGTACGTTAGGGTACCTGCAAAACATAGAATCATACATGAAAGAACATTCATCTGATTTTCGATAAAATGTTCTTGAATGTTTATTGAAAAGTTCTTAAAGGTTTATGGTGATATCATTTCTTCCCGTGGACGATAACAATCCCTATGATTTTTATTCGTGTATTCGAAAAGTTTTTCTTCGTATCAGGTGATTATCAGCGTTTACTGAAGTATTAGGTCTCCCCGAAAATGAGCTCAATCAAGACTCCTGTTGACCTTAGCAATAATATGGTTCAAAAGTTGAATACAAGAAGCGATGGAGATGCCGGTTCTGGTATTTAACTTTTGAACCGTTCCAAGAGTGCTATTTACAATGACAGCCACCCAGATTCATATATCCGCATATTTCTTTTCCCGTTACCTGTCTTACGTTTCATTTCTCTTCTTGATAAAGCATTTAAGAAATTATTCCGAACATCGAAAACTCGAAATTCGTATCCAACTTCCTTTTCACGCTACTATTTTTCCTCGCATCTTTATTTCCTTGCCCATGAAAAATAAAACATTAAAAATATTTTTTTGTATGAAATACGGAAAGTAGTTTTATGGTCCCGATCTTACATAATTTAAAATTGTTTTTGAAATTAAATGTCACGTTTTTCAGGCCACTGAGTCCTGAAAACTTTAATTCTAATCGATAATACATGTGTCAGTTCAATGATATAACTCTAGATGTTACGATTTTTGTGAAGTTGAATTTTTTTTTTCAAAAATTGAATCATTGGTCAATGACTATTTTCCCAAAGTGTTCCGTTAAGTCACGAGTCATGTTGAAAATCTCAACCAAGTATTACATCAAGAATAGATTGTTTTATACATGAAGTTGTTTTTTTTTATTTAAAAATATTGAATAAACTATAGCATAAAGTAATACCTCATAAATTGTTTGATTCACGCAGTTGGATTATTTCCATTTAAAAACAAGAGAAAACAAATGATCAAATTATTACTTGAAGAAATGCAGCATAAATTGATTTATTCGACGAGAATTTATAAAAATTTTCTTTTAAAAACATTTGCATGAAATAATCAAATATAAATGTTTCGATATCAATAATAGTTTGACTTTCATTAAAAACAAAACAAAAAAGAACGAAGTATTACATAAAAAAATACAAAATTAATTGAATGATACCAAACGTTGTTTTATTTTTATATAAGAAAAAAATTAGAACTATTGAACCTCATATTCACCCCCCCAAAAACAAAAGAGACACAAAAATATGAATTTATAAATACTTTGCAATTATTTTAAATAAAATCTAGTGACTGAACGAAACAGCCTGGGGTTCAGCAACAGAAAAAAAGGGTGTGGTCTGTGGGGAGATATAACAAAGATTCTGGAGCGAGACGCTCATGAAGAATTAAGAAAAAAAAAATAGATTCTTAAAATTAAATGTCGAGCCTTTGATTACAGGGGGCTTCAGTGTGAACGCTATCGCGGTCAGAAAATTCTGACGATTAGCGAAAACTTCAATCTTGAAAAAAAAATTTTTTTTAGAAGTTCAGGCATTTGAATGAAATTTTACAATGAAAATATGATTTGCATAAATTTCTACGCTTTTTCGCTTCTGAATGTTTTCAATTTTCTTTTATTATTTTTGTTTTTTCGTTTTCTTTCTTAGAAGCATCCATTTTCAACATTTCTACAATCTTCTTGTCATCTTTTTTATTTATTTATTTATTAAAGTTTCACTGAATTTTTAAAATTGTTTACGCGTTTTCTCAACCTTCTGTTATTTTCACTAAAAGTTCATTAATTTTTCTTAAGGGGCATTTTTCAATATCCACCAATTTTTTCTTCATCTCTTTCTTTTTCATTAAATATTTATTCTTCTTAATTTCGTTTTCCTCGTTTTCCTTCTAATGTTTACATAAATCTAAGCAGTTACCGTTTCTTTCTTTCTATTCTTCAGTATTTTATACCTTTTTTTCTTCCTTGATTTGATCTCAGCAATCTTAAATTCTGACGACGTTTCAAAGAACTAAATTGAAAAGAAAAAGAAAAGAAAATATAATATTGGAACTAGTTTGAAAGCCATACCGTTTTTCGCGTCTGTCTTTTCTCGCGATGGGAGGTTCCTTCTTATAAAATTGTCACGAAATTCAGATTCGTGAACAAGTCTTTTAGCTTGAAAAAAATATTAAAAATTTACTACTCAGAAAAAAAAAAGAATGAATAAATAAATAAATAAATAAAAAAAATTAAAAAATCACAAAAGAATTTCGGATAAAAATCTTTTACGATTTCCAGTTTTCAGAAAACCAATACATTGTTAAAATAAAATAAAACAAAATCAATTTTTTCAATGTTAACAGAAAAAAAAGTTTTCTTTTCAAGTTATAAAGAAAATTATATATATATATATATATATATATATATATATATATATATATATATATGTATATATATATATATATATATATATATGTACATATATGTGTGTGTGTGTGTGTGTGTGTGTGTGTGTGTGTGTGTGTGTGTGTGTGTGTGTAAGCTTCAATAAAGAGGTGAGTGGAAAAATAATGGCAGTTTATACAAATGAGACCGCTATCCTATTTTCATGGTTTTTATCCAAAGGGCATGCGCAGCCATGCTTAAAGATACCTTGAAAAAATGCAACTTTGTAATTGGGACTGCATTGCACACACACACACACACACACACACACACACACACACACACACACACACACACACACACACACGCACACATATATATATATATATATATATATATATATATATATGAAGACTGGAAATAATAGGTATATTTTTAATCATATATAATGTACGTCCATCCATAAATGAATAGATATAGAGACGCCTCCAACATAAATATATACATGTGTGACTGTGTATATGCATGTGTGTGTGATCGCTTGTAAGTTTGTGTATGCGCATATATGTATTTATATATGTATATATGCACACATATGAATATATATGTATGTGTGCATATATGGTATATACAAATATGTAAATTTGTGTGAGTGTAAGTGTATATATATATATATATATATATATATATATATATGATTGTGTGTGTGTGTGTGTGTGCGTGTGTGTGTGTTTGCTTGTGTGTGCTGCGGTGTGTTTGCGTCTATATACACACATAAACACATATACATAATATACGGGTGAGAGAGAGAGAGAGAGAGAGAGAGAGAGAGAGAGAGAGTGAGAAGTATATTTATATTTTGTTGTGATTAAATTGTAAAAGTATTGAGAGCGTGTGGAAAAATAGACTCATACAATACTTCAATTAAATACGGCCGGGAAGTCCATCCAGTATATAATACTTCCCACCTATCTTAGCAGCACACAGAGAGGAGAAAGAAAGGCAAAAGAATCAATGAAAGGAACAGCATATTTTTAAGAGATAATAAATCTCATAGTTACTAGTTGTATTAGATAATCATCATTTATTCATACAACGAAACGTTCTTGTAAGGAAAGTATAGATCAACATTCATCATTATCATGTCATGCCGCTAGCAAGGATATCCTTCACCATCTTTAACCACTCGTCTCTGTTACCCATTGCTTCCGGCAGGTCTTCCATGCTACATCCTGAGTCAGTACAGAGCTGTTGTTGATAGGTTCTAGCTGGTCGTCCAACCATTGCTCGTCCATTTTAAGGGTTCCACAGGAGTATTTCGCTTATGAGTTCATCTTTTATTCTCCAGAAGTTTCTTTCATGTCTGATTTGTCTAATTTGGATGGCTTTCGAGATTGGTGGTTGGTGGCCGTACAGCTTCTGTTTCGTAGAATGTTTTCTCCAAGATATATTCAATACATCTTGTAGCATTCTTGTGCAATTGCTGTCAAGCAATACATTTAGTCAGCGTCTACGTGGTGCATCCACGAAAGCTACTTGAAAAAATGCGTTTTTTTCATTTTAGAATTCTTTCTCTTTGTATAGGAATTCATAGTTCGTGTGTTATTCATTGAGACAACCACCAGCTTTTTCCTATAATGCTTTCTGAAACAATAACCAAACGCAGAATATTTCGGTAAGGAAAAACAAAGTCCATTTAAACTAGAGCGACATACATTCTATGCACATGTATTACACACAATTACAAAGTGTCGCAAAACTATAAAAAAAAAAGCACAAACGTTGTTTCACAGAAGAAATAGTGCTAATAGCAGCGATTAAAACGTACATTTTTTCTAGAATAGGGAAAAGGTTCACACAGGATAATTTGCGCGTCGATTCTGCTCGAAGATGGAGACAAAGGACATGGGCCATTTCTTACTGTTGAATAGATACAACGCGCTTCTGGAAATGTGAGATGACCATGAGTTTGAGGGAAGCTCTGCCCATAACTCACAAAAAGGGAGACCACGATTTTTAGTTCCCTAACATCATTATTAAAATTTTATAACCGTGTTATGAAACCATGCACAATCATGAACGTGTACCGAAGAGAAATAGTCTGTTCCTCAGCATGATACCGTTGCGATAATAGTGCTTACTGACAACTGAGATAAAATATTCATTATATTTCTCTAGTTAAATTTGCACTTTATAGTTTATTCTTTTATTTGAAAAAATCACTTGACTCATTTAAATATGAAAGCATTGTCTAAAAATAAAAACGTAGATTGAGTCCTGGTAGTCTCACTTTCTCGCAATTTCTGTTGTCATCGTAGCGTGGAATGGTGAACTCGTCGATTTTATTCCAGGGCGATGCCTCAAATTATACTGTGATAACCCATAGGTGGTTAAAGGAATCTGAGTTTCCGGGTTTATAAATGAATTGGGAAGATTTTCACGCGTCAGGAAATTGGATTTTCATTTTCGAAGTAATTATATGTGAAAGTTATTTGAATTTATATTTACAATTTTAAAATCTATTCAAGATTTATGAAACACCCTAAATCAAAACATACTGACATTTTAATAGATTCTGTACATCTGGTAATTATATATGTATTAACAAAACATCCAGTATGCTTTCTCAATAAGCTTTATGGCAATAGTACTGGACACCGGCCGCGAAGTAGGCGGTTTTGAACTCCCGCGCGTTATTACGTTCAATTTCAGACTAGTCTCCGTGATAACGGCATGAATCTTCCTATCCAACTAAGTATGGGTTAAATAGTATCAATATGATTCAATTGCTCCGCTGACGGTAAAATGTGACACTACGTCAATTTTTAGCAGAGTAAAGCTCATTTAAATTCAAAGTTTTCTTTCTCCTATACTAGTTGCTTAACCTTGGCTAAAAACATGATGTTATGATATTTACATATAACTGAACGAGATATCACCCGTGGCGTAGAAACTAACATTTTGAATGGCAGCATTGTAGGAAGTGACTTTAGACTCCAATCGTACTATTACCTCATCTTTCAAACTAATATCCTTGATAAACGTGTGACCCTTCTAATCCCTTCCAAGCATGGGTTAAAGCTTATCACTTCGGTTCTTCTACAAGGATGACTTTAGCTTTAAGTGACCCGCAAAGTCTAATATGCCGTTAAACAAAGAAACTGAACCGAAAGTTATGCGTCGAGCCGGAAATGATCATACCACATTACAACAGTGTGTTTTATAGTTCTCTTAGCTTTTATTCCCCATATGAAGTGAGATAAATGGAAATATTTTGTGTCCACCAGAATGGTCTCACTGGTTCAAAACTGCCTCCATTCAGATGGCAGTAGCAGTAAGTGGGCAGAAGTCTAATCTTTGGCGGTGGTAGCCATACATTTCAGTTAAAAAGAATGGTGAACATCATGCGTTTTTTGTGTTTGTTTGTTTTTTTAGTTGTTTTGCCTTTTGGGGGTAGGAATATTCTCTGACTGGTTCACTCTCTTGATAAATTCTCAAAAGTTCTCTTCTTTGGTGGATACCTGGAGGTTCAGGACTTTAAATGTCAACCGCAGACAGTTGACGAACTGAAATATTTTATTCGTCTTAAAATTGGAGCAATATCAGAGGTGAGTGCTGAAGAGCTTGATTAATATATTAACGGCATGTAAAAAAGTCAAACATAATTTTATGCCTAGAAGTGTGGGAAATGGGTTCAATCTACATTAATATTATGTATTTGTTTTGTTATTTCTCGAGCGGGTTTTTTGGTACGACCCCTTTGAATTGGAATAATTTTTAAACATATTTTAACATTAGATGTAACGCTATCAGCTACTACAGTTCCGGGTTGGAGAGGATCTAGGAATAATGTCAATGAAAGAGTACTTTCCTGATCGTCATCAAATGCAGTTGAGAGTCATATCCCAAAGACACAGAACATGTGGGTAAGGGTTCAGTCGTTTACAGCTTATAAGGATAAATATTTGGATAATATAACCTTTACAACAAACTGATAACAATATTTTAGCAAAATTGCAAATATTGTTCTTTCTTATAACGAAATTACTTTTTCAATAGAATACATACTGTTTTGTATTGGTTCCACACTTAAAAGATCATTCTGTCAGAATTTGTATATGTATTTACATAATACAGTATATATATGTATGCTAATTTTTTTTTGCTTATCTTTCCAAAAATTATGTTTAATGTAATTTTTTTTTAACTCGAATCTAAATGAGGTACAATAAAATGTTTATTGAAAATATTCGCCTTTTAAATATTAGCTTTATTTTTACTTTTGCTGATTTGTTTGCGATTATGTGAAAGTAGAACAATATCACTTAAGTTTTACAATGTTGTACTTGGAGAGTTTAACGAGTGTGTTTGTATGTATCCGTAAGAATAGGAGTAAAAACAATAGATGACTATAATGAATCTCTTAGAGAAGTTTGTCTCATTTGTTTTTACGGCGTCATGTCCGATAACAGAAGATAGCCGATGAAGAAGTTTGGTTCTAATCCCTCAATCAATGGCTAGCAGCGTCCAAAAAAGCATGTTGATCCACAAACAAGTCATTCCCCAAAAGAATAAGTTAACATTTTGTAAAAAAGGCTGCCACATTCGTCCAACATTTCTTAAAATATGTCACCGAAAATTACGCAAAAGTATATATATATATATATATATAACTTTACCTAAGCGCAATTCTCAAGTAGGATATGACAAAAGCAGCGTTAAGCGTTGTAGTTTTGTTAGTAATATATATTTATTTTGCTAATCTAATCTTTCATAAGAAATATAAAAATCAAAGTTTATCTCAAGTTTTGAAAAAATGTATTAGCGTTCTAATTGTTAGATTTGGTTTGACATGGTGTATTTGTTTGGTGGAAAATCAACTTTTATGATTTTATTCAATACAATAGCAAGCCTACTAGAATAAACACAGTGACACTATTTAACCCACATAACGATGGGGTTGCCTTATGGCATTTGTCTGGAAGTTAACGTAATAGCGTGTTTGGACTCCAAAGTCAGTTACTTGGCGGTCGCAGTCCAGGTCTTAATTCATTATGACACGGGCCCTCTCCCCGATTTATTGGTGATACAGAATGTTTTGCTCATATATATATATATATATATATATATATATATATATATATAACTGATGAGTTCTGATTGAACGAAACAGATCTGTTTGTGGATGACTATATATATATATATATATATAGTTACGTAGCGTAATTGAAACAAATAGAATAACCGTATTTAATTTAATTCAAGGTGTACGATAAATCTCGAGTAGATACAAATGTGTAAATATTGAATTTGAAAGTGAACATTTAATAAATTACACAAAAAACTTTTCAAAAATAAAATCTGTTAAATGAATCGCGCGAAAAAATGTTGTAGAAAAAGTAGGATAAACTGAGTGAATAAATCCAAGTTAACTGGCCTTTCGTTATTTCTCCTGAGACCCCAATCATCAGTTTATCGTCATTTGTTATTTTGTTTTTGTTTTTTTGTTTTTGTTTTAGCTTTCTGTGTCGTGTTAAATTGGTATAAGTTACTTTACAAATCTCGTTTGCTAGACTGAATGCGCGAGGTGAACAACGCGTATTGCTCCATTCGGTCTCATAAAACACGATTATGACTCTCCTGTTTCAGGGTACGTGTTATTGATAATCACACACACACACACACACACACACACACACACACACACACACACACACACACATGCACACACACACAGAGGTGCACACATACTCATTCATATATATTTATATATATGCATATATTTATATACATGCATATATATATATATATATATATATATATATGCGTGTGTGTGACATTTTATTTCCTGTCTCATTGACTGTAGATGGCTTATATATATATATATATATATATATATATATATATATATATATATATATATATTTATTTATATCTTATTTATTCATTAACTTTATCTTTTCCTATTATCATTCCAAACGTGTTTTCCGGCGTTGAGTTGTTTGTCTGCAACAGAATGGTATGACCCAGTTTATCAATGAGAGTCAATATTAGTTAAGGAATAACTGTGAAGTTAGTGTCCTGTATTTACTTATTTATTTTGAGGATGATGTCGCATTATACAGTTTATTCAAATGATAAGACACATAAAGTTTATATTTCTCGGAAGTCAAAAAACAAAGATAAAAAAAAAACAAATTAAAAAAAATTATGAACAAAAGCAAAAAACAAACACACACAGACACAAAAAAATTTAATAAACGGTTCAATCGATTCCTATCTCACGTGGATTTTCAAGCTGTTACAATTTTATTTTGTATTTGCGATTCTTTTCCTTTTATACTATCTATCTATCTATCTATCCCAATCTGTGCATCTACTCTTCCTGCCTTTTCTCTCTCTCCCCGCTTTCTCTCTCTCTCTCTCCCCTTTCTCTCTTTCTCCTCTTTCTCGCTATCTCTCTCTCTCTTAATTGATCTCAGCCTATTCCTATCTATTTATATATCTGATTTTATTCATCGTTTTCTCTTTTTCTATCCCTCTCAGTTTTTCTCTCTTTCTCTTTTAATCTATCTATCTATCTATCTATCTATATATCTATCTATCTTTCAAATATGTTTCTATATATGTGTGTGTGCGTGTGTATATATATATATATATATATGTATATATATATATATATATATATATATATATATATATATATATATATATATATATATATATATATATATATATGAAAAGTGTTCTCGAGGTATAGTGGCTAACGTGTTAGGCCAATATATCATTGTAAGCTAATTCAAATCCGTGTTCACTTTCGGACTAATAGTCTTGGAAAAGGTATGAGGCAACTTATACTACAGCTATGAGTTGAATAGTATTACTATTGTTCAATTACATGGATACTTTTGGAATTAAACTCCCCAAGAAGGTTGATATGCCACTAACCAAAGAAATCAAACTAATGTACCTGTCAAGCTATTAATCTTTCTTAGTTTGTCTATCAATCTGTATGTCTCCTATTATTTCTGCTTTTTGGTGGGTGAGATATCCTGTGTACGGCAGTAAACTGCAGTCGATGGTGATGAAGCACTGGGAAGTGTGGGGTCACATATTTCTCGTCATTATTCCAAAGTTTACCCTG